>APFE030125289.1:14873-49421 GCA_000404065.3 Pinus taeda | reverse complement strand
GATTTTCGCACATGTTTTTTTGACGCGATGGTTTTCGGTCCATGGTATTGGATGCTTCGGCATGTATAAATATGTATTACAACATTGAAAGGAAAATAATGAAAAATCAAGCTGGTAGTCCCGGTTTTGGGATCCAGGGGAAAATCTCTGTGTATATGTGTTTTATGTGTTATGCTCTCACATTGTTTATTTTCTGTGTTTTAGAATTCAAATGCGGGTAATTTCTGTATGGGGTTAAAACCTACAAAGGCTCAACAGAATGCAATGACGGAGGTTGAGGGAACGAACCCACGTGACAACCAACGGGCTTGCAAGCCAAATCTGCATGGATATGAAGAGGAGGTGGCGTGGGAGGATGTGACAGTTCAACAAATGTGTGGGCATGTTCTCTCACATCACTCTGCGATGGTGGAGCTGTTGGATGAGGTGAAGGCAGACAGTCACTTGTGACAACAACTGTGCCTTCCGATGATTGCGCAGCTCCATCACCGAAGTGTGCTAAGTTGGATTCGAATGATTTCAAGAATTGTAGATTTTTGGATATGTAAAGAAGATACTCAAATCTTCCATCAAGAAATTCCCAATCAAAATCATCTTTGGGAAATCGGTATGCAAGATTACAAAAGCGTGTGTGAAACTGTTGAATGGGTTCATTGGGTTCTTTTTGTAATTTGAGAATTTATTTGTCGAGTGCTTTACAGTTAAAGTGATTGAAAGCATGGTCTATCTCTATGACCAAATGAGAAGGAGAATGAATATATTTTTCAGGTAGCATGGCAGACCAGTGCATTGGGTGCCCTCGAAGCGTGTAAACAAACAACGCGCAGGTGATGTATTCTTCAAAGATTCCATGTCTTTCGTATGAGCCTACAATGCCGACCACATTCCTAATAAAGGCTACGTAGCCTCCACCATCGTATGTTTTATTTGACAAGTTATTCGAGATATTTTCCAAGATAACGAAGTTGTTTCCATAAGACATACACTTCGGAACAAAAACTATGTAGTTAGTCATGATAGATATGCAGAGATTCAAAACAGATGTGAGGACTCAGCTTGTCATCTGGCCCTCCTTCTAGCGCGAAAATGTTGACGGTGTTGGACCTGCCAACATGTCAGGGGATCTCCTCGGTAAGAAGTACCAACTAGACCTCAGACTGTTTAGTGTATAAGTCCCAGCAATGGGGCGTACGGTATTGCCTTGACCGCAATTTCACATAAAGGAAACTAAGATGTCCCTATTGGTAGCAAGGGTTTGACATATGCAGCAAGTCAAGGAAGTTGCATGAGCAGTTCTAACACACGAAGGGTGAGGTGAGTGCACCCCTTGGAAACCTATGAAAGCACGGAGTTAAGAAGGGAACACACAAGAAAAGATGCATCACAAACTGGAAGGCAAGTAAGCTAGCAATCCAAGGTGATGGTTAAACCAATAACACTGTTCAGTAAGACTCATACATACATATACATAAAATAACTACACATGCATGCGTAAGCAAAGAAATACATGTATCATTTAGAGTAACAAAGATAGCTGAAATACAATACGACATATGCATGAAACGTGCTCACTTTGTTATATTAAGAAGTGAAAGTTCCAGTCATACAATACAACCATGACCAACCACTAGTTCCAACAGTGGAACATTATAGTCACTGTCGCCTGCTCCTCCAAAGAGATATACTAGCTCTGCATATTGGAGAAGCCAAGGCTCATTACAATATTGTCCAAGCTCTCTCTAAGATACTCCTATCGGAAGCTTGGCTGACCAAAATTCTCTACAATGAGTTATGAGGTACTATATATAGCAAAGGGTGGGGTGACCCTTGACATTACCCTTTGTGATTATTCACCTACCCTCATGACTCTTCAACTACTCTATGACTGTTACATTCAACTATTGACACTTAAACTTCCACTTGACAATATGTTACATACAATCTGCACATGTACCCATGTGAGACAAAATAGACTTGAGCAAGCCATGCAAGACATCAATAACACTTGGACAGTTGTGGTAAGACCAACTCTTTTACATCCTTGCAATGATCAATGGTGGTGAACTGATGCCAAGCATGGTTGTCTGTGATGGTGTTCGTGTGCTCAACGGTGACATCCTGCTGAAAGCGATCTCTTCCCTCCATTGCATCCGAGTACATTGATATGGCTCCTCTGTCCAACTCGTCTGATAACATGTGCATCATCATCTTGAGTGCAGTTATACCAACAACACACTGATGCATAGTGTCTTTTCTGATCTCTAAGTGTGTGCTGGTGACCATGCGCATCACCTTGTCAAAATACATGTTCAGTTCCAGTCGGACCTGCATCTTGTTTTCACCTCGGTGAGTGTGCCAAATGGGTGGGATCGCATGCGTGCACACAATGACATCCATGCTGCTAAACTCCCTTGCACATAATCAACAACACTGCTCACCTTGTATGCTCCGTACCAGTTGCTAGGATGGATCTATAACTTGTAAAAGCGCAGTTTCGTCCATCTGTGCATGTTGTGCCCCCTGTTGTACATGTTCCTATTGTAACTCATTCTCTTGTCTGTGCAGCTCTTGTTCTTCCTTGATTTTTTTTCTTCAGAACATGCAACTCCTTCTCTATTTCTCTCTCTTCCTTCGCACGATCTTCATGTCGAACCATCAGCTCATAGCCTCAATCTCCAAAGTTGCTTTCGTCATGAGTGGATCTGCTTTGAATTTGCAACTTTCCTCCTCCTCTATGTTGTCAACAACCGTCCTCTTGCATTTGTCGCATGAAGGTGTGCTAATGCTGATGGTTCTACTCACTGTGATGTCATTGCCATTCATCTTGATATCCTTGTCCATGAACAACTTGATGTCTTTGTGGATAGGAAAGTTCATAGAAACTTGATCAACTTCATCCCAAGTTGCGCTCTTAATGGTATCTTTGACTTTGCTCTCCTGGAAGCCATTGTACCTATCCTACTAGGAGGTAGGCGACACCTGTGATACCTAGATACATAGAAACACTCATGGAAATCAATCTGTTAGTTTAAAACCAAAACAAATTGGAGGACTGACATGCAACATACTTGTGTGATTGTCCGTGAAGATTGTGCAATTTTCACCGGGAGGATACGAGACTGACTGCCAAGACTGCAAATGACATAGTTTGGGCTACCAAGAGGTTAAATGACTGCTAGAACTATTCAATGGACAATCCAACCTAGCCTGTTGAGGACTGAAACTTCGCAATGAGCAATTTCAGTCAACAGTGACACGCAACCAGCAAACTGCATTGCACAATTTTTAGGGCCAGCAAGATCCTGCCTCCAAGAATTGTACAATGCAAGCCTAGAGGTCAATTCTGGGCTATACTTGTGCAATTTCTAGAGGGAAGGCAAAGCCTTCGCTTCCGAAAATGCGCAGTGCTAGTCGGGCAAGGCATGGTCCGGGCCAAGGTAGCTAAGACTAGCAGATGGGTGAATGAAAACATGAGAAGTCCGAATGCATGATAAGATGAGTGGAAACAAAAGTGAAATGATTATGCATGAAAAAAATAAGTGCAGGATTCAAAAAATGGGAAACCATGCATGTGTGTGAAGCGAGTCACTGCAACGGCGACCATCGGTGCAAAAAGACTGTCATGCATGCGACAGTAGTGAGATGTGAACGAAAATTGAAATGTTGCTTCTACAAGCTAACATACATCAAAACGACAACAAGCGCTCACTATAATCAAGCAGACAACACTCACACAAACTGAAACACACAAAGCGATAGAAATACAGCACAAGACATACAAAGCGGGCTTACCCCAAAACAACTGAGCTGAATGTGCCGACGACTCCTAGATGTGATGTGGGATGTCAGAGCTACAAGATTGATGTGAGGAACAAGCTCTATAGCATCTGGTTTGTAATTTTTGATAAAATGTTATGACGCATATGCCATAAATCTAGGAAAAAGTGACACTTGGCAGGAGGTTTCTAAAATGAGCATTGCATGTAACCTCTAGCTGCAAAACATAGATCCCTAAATCAAGGGATGTCTTTTCATGCTACCTTGGGAAAAGTAGTCCATGCATGCAAATCAGTTTTTCTTGGTCCCGGAGGGAACCAGTCAACCTGAAGGCACATGCATCAGTCTGCCTGGGATGAAAATTTGCATAGTTCCTAGGCTAAGAAGAGATGGATGTCCCAGAGGAATTGTACAATTTCTGGGAGGAACATGTGACTATCTCCCATAATTTTGCAATTTCTAGGCTGAGCAGCTATCCTTGGTCATATTGCGCAATTTTCTCAATGAGGCTTGTCTGACTGCATTGCGTAGTTTCTAAGCCCACTAGGCTACGTGGCTGATTTGCAAAATTTCTACTAGTTGCTGGGTTGGTTGTCCCAAAGGGATTGCGCAATTTCTGGGAGCAGTAGGTGACTGGTGCCCCGAATTGTGCAATTTCCAATCTAACCAGCTATCTTGGGATGAATCACACAATTTTTGAGAGGAAAACTATCAGGAAGAATTGCACAATTCTAGAGCCCAGCTGGGTTTGCGCAATTTCTAGAGGGAAGGTTGGTTCCCCTCCAGTATTGCGCAATTCCCAAAGGGAGATCCTCAACCAGCAACTGATACTAAGTCTGGAAATCAACGTGTGAAGGAGGTGGAACAAGCTTGCATGCACAGGCTAACAAGACTCTATGAAACAGCTGAAGCTGATGTGCTTGACAGTGCAAGACATGTTATTGAGGATGGTTAGTAGGGAGGCTCCAAAATGAAGCTAAGGAAAAAATTTGGAGGGTGGTTGTAGCCGCTACAACAGACAAATAATTATATTCAATTTTTAATCATTAAATATTTTAATAAAATTATTATTGTAATTAACATAATAAAATTTTATTATTTTCTACTTTGGAAAAACATTATAATTTTTTTTATAATCCTTATCACATTGGTTTATTTAAAAATGTTATAATAACATACTTTTGCATATTATTCAATAACTTGAAATTAAGCAAAATTTGTCAGATAGATTTATTAAATAAAATCATAAATCATACAAAACTAATATACATTTTTTCTTCAATTATAATATTTTTCTATTGCTATTAATAATATAATAACATTATTCATAGATTTGATTTATCCTAAAATTACAAGGTTACATTTTTATTTATTTTTATTTAATATGTATAATATATATGTATAGATATTAACTTATAATTAATTTGAAATTGGTAATATTAAAAAAAATGAGATGAATATATAATTTAAAAATAAATATATGAAAATATACAAATATAGTATTTATTGAAAAGTGTGTAAAGGCATGAAGATTGTATTCGGATGCGCATTATTTCTTTCAAAAAATATGAAATGACAATGCTAATCTTTTATTCAAAATGTGTGAAATGACGTTTATTATGAGTACTTTAATTTATGACTTTAAAAGTACTTATATCACTACCATGGTTAACCATGAATTTTTATCCACCATTGAGAATGTGACAAGTAAGTACCTTTAACTCAAGGAATATCACATCAACCATTAGGGATGATGGCATCCCCTAAAATGGGATTGGTTCTCTTAAAGTGAATTTTGATTGTACATTTTCCTTAGAAGGCTCATTTTAGACCTCAAAATTCCCCTAATGTATCTCCCCTAAATCTAGTGGACTCACCTAGAACAACAGAAAGACAAATGACTCAATGTTTTCATTAAAGTAAGTAGATGAAGGGATGAAACCTAATTGGAATTTTTCGTATGTTTTTCTCCTTCTTTGGCTGGAATGCTCCAAACCTAGCTCCAGCTACCAAAATTAGAACTTTCACAACCAGACAATACAAGCCAAGAAACTACGAGATCTATGTAGCATCATCTATCTATTTTATTCAATAGATCAACATGGTATTGAAATACATGAAACAACGACATCACATATAGGAAAACAAATAACTCTTTATATTGATATAAATGGAGTGAGTTACAACCATAAATAGGTGGTGATCTTGTCGAAGAGCTCCTCCAAGTTTTTGACTTTTCCTTTGTCACAAAGTGCACCTCCAATCACCCTAAATGCATGAAACAATTACTTTCACAACAACAGCGTAAGGATAGAATCACTCTCAAAAAGCCAACCCCTTGCATATGGAAGGCTATAAATATATAGAGGGGTGAGGTAAGTTGGGAGTTCTTATCCTTTTACCAATCTTGGGATTGAGATCCACTCTTGATGGGAGGATGAGATCTATGGATAAGGGATGGAAACTCCAAAGTAGGATAGGATGGGATTTGAAAGCGTTATCTGAGATAAATGGTTACAGCAAATCTTGGAAGCTTCTGGAAATGGAGCCTTTGATATTCTCTCTCTCTCTTTCCCGAATTTATATAACCAACACAGGTGCAAAGGGGAGAAACCTGTAGGTGATCAACACAGGCCACATTGGAGCAACTTGTAGGTGAACGCAGTCTAGCAAGAGTCCAGGGAGCATTGGTCTTAAAACTGGCTCAAATGATGCAGTTTAGGGCTAAACCTCTGGGGAATGAGAGAGTCATGCATAGGTATTTGTGAAATGATGATGTAAAGGGATGAATAGGATGTTGATTGATCCCATTAGGACGCTTATTAATCATATGTGACAAAATAGTCTATATTAGAGTGACCCCTAAAGTGTAAAGTCAGAGATGATGACTAATGATTGAGGTGCTTTACCTTGCGTTGGCTTGAGGGGACCTGACCCAGGTTCAGCGTTGGTTAGCCAAACAAATCCCTACACTACTGGCCCTTTCGGCATCAGCCCGTGGAGCACGAACCGAAGTCTCACCCGAGGTAATATGGGGGATGCCGGAACCAAGTTTTTGCACCCTGAGATTGTCATGATTTACTTTTATTCCTTCTATTCCTACCTTCGCAGAGGTCACTGTTGTGGAGGTAAATCCCCTCTGTGGACAGAGGTGGATCCCACTAGCCCCAAAAAGGGGTCTAGCAACAATCAATCACGCTGCATGCAAGCTTCTAGCTATATAATTTAAAAGTCGATCTAGAAGACCAACCTGGGATCCAATGCTTGTTTGTTGTGGGGGGAAGTGTCGCTCCTATCCTCTATCTCCGGCCGGTCGCTATTCGCTCATAGATACCTGCACAAGTGAAGAATAAACCCTACAAGCATAAAATCCAAAAACATACAGCTATGTACCAGTCAAGCAAGATACAATTCACATATCACCGATGTAACACATGAATGAAACCATAATGACAGTCGCTTTGCATTAAAAGAAATGAGAGAAGAGATTACAACCACTTAAGACTTGACACTGTAAAACTCCTCTAACTGGGTGGGCAGTCAGTCCGACACGTCTTGCAAAATCACTTTCTCTCTCAGCAATCCGACAGCATAACCTTACTTCCAACTTTTAGCTCAAAAAGTATCTCTCTCACACTAGCTTGTTTGCTCTTTTTCTTTTTGCCTCCAAAAACTAGCCTGTTCATTATGGGGAGACAGGCTTTTATAGATAATGGGAGAGGAGATATACATTGTATGTGGACACATTCTGAGTTTTGGAATTGTCTCATAATAGCCATTGCCTTGGATAGAAAAGCCGAAACCCGGATGCTTTTGTGGGCTTTTTCCTTCAGGGAACTGAGTGAGTCGCAAGGGAAAAAGCATTCTAGCATGCGCTGGCCAAAAATCATGCCTAATTTGTGTGGCGCGGGCCGTGCTCTGGGACAGAGCGCTTATGGGCGCGCCCTCTTTGTAAGGACTGAGCCATTGGCGCGGGGTAATATACTGTGTACCCGCGCTAATGGGAAAAAGGCATTTTCCAAGGCTAATCTTCAGAAGGTGTCTTCAGGGTTATTGAACTTCATACTCAGGAGGCCTCAATGCAAGTGTTTTCAAGTTATGTCACTGGTCACAGGTCCGTAAATGTGTCCTCCAATGTGTGACAGTGGGGGTGCGACAAGGACGGTGACCAACGGTGACAAATTACTGCGTAACAATGCAAGTAGAGTGTTGTGTTACATGCCTCTTCCCACAAATGCAGTGGAAGGCCTTGGTCATGTAGCATAGCTCTCGCAGCTCCCACAATGCTTCGGTTCTTTCTCTCAGCTACCCCATTCTATTTTGGGTTGTGTGGATCTATCAATTCTCTTTGAATTCCTTCTTCGACATAAAATTCCTTGGATTCATTCGAAACATACTCACCTCCATTGTCACTCCTCAGAGCCTTCGTGTTCTTGTCTGTCTCTTTCTCAACTAATGCCTTGAATTCTACAGATTTTGAAAATGTCTCATCCTTCTTCTACATGAAGAAGATCCAACATTTTCTTGAGAAATCATCAATAAAAATAACATAGTATTTATGTTTGGCAATGGAGGTGGTCGAGAAGGATCCACAAACATCAGAGTGGACTCTCTCCAAGGATACATTTTCTTTGTTGTCTCGATCATGGAATGTGGATTTTACATACTTCCCTAAGGTACAAATCTTTTGCTGGGATCGGGTCTGCTAGGTCAGTTTGGGGTTGATAAACCCAAATTTTGTATACAATTTGGTAAGAGATGTAAAGTCTTCATGATTTCAGGATGCAGAGGTGTAGATGAATAATAGTCAAAGGGTCTTAGCCCCTTGTTTTAAGTAAAGTTTTGAGTCAGTTTTGAGATTTACCCATGGTCTGCAGACCATGGAATTGTATGAAAAGGTCTATAAATAGTTGAGTCTTAGCGAAAGGAAGAGGTAACTGGAAGAGCTTAGATAGAGAATTGGGTTGATAGAAGAGTCTTGGGAAAGAGCTAAGGCAGGAAGGCTCTACTTCTTGCCCTTAGGCAAAGAAAGGAAGGCTCTATAGCTAAGTGCGCAGAGGCCTAGTTAAAGTCTGCGGCTAAGCGCGCGGAACCCTGCAGCTGTGTGCGCAGGGTAGTTTGGGTCTGTAATCAATGAATTGAGATCAATAAATATAGTTTTCTAAATAATTACTGAGTATTTATGTTTATATTTGTTAATGTTATATGTTGCTGATGAATGACATGTTTTATGAAATACTGATTGAATACTACATGATTATCTTGAATCCATCTTAATAATGTACGCAATGTATGCTTAAACACTTCCACAAAGATTCTAGTGGTTTCTTTTATGTTTTCTTAATGAATTAAGTAGATCTGTGCAAACCCCCATTTAGGATTTCTTTTCGATGCCCATAAGTAGGTAAATATACTGTTAAAGGTCTGCAAGGACTGGTCGTAGACCTTCACGAAGGTCCAAAGGATGTTTTAACAGAGTTACTATAACAAACCCTAGAATTTTGTCGAACTGTGTGAAGGAAGATCTAAGGCGCTGGAAGACATCACACTAGTCTCTGGATGCAAAAACTTGGATCTTGCATCCCCCCATACTACTTTGAGTGAGACTAAAGTTTGCATTGTGCGGGTTGTTGCCAAAAGGGCCAGTAGTGTATGGTTTTATTGGTTGGCGCAACTAACTCTGAACCTGGGTCAAGACCCCCTAAGCCAACAAATGGTTTTTTTTTCCGAGACCGGGATCTGCTTAAAGAGATGTGTGATGTCACATCATTGGAATCCGACTAAGAAAGAAATTGAAAAGTGGTTGGATCAAAAGATTCAAAAGTTCATGTGCAAGAGAACAGGAATTCGCAGCTATCGAAGGAGGATTGATTGAATAGATATTTGTACACTAAGATACATGAGATCTTCTTCTGCACCTTCCCCATTACACTGTACGAGTCATTAGCCAAATTGATAGATAGTTAAGGAAAGTGGAAGCTCGGTAGTCCTATAGTGTGGACTCCAGAATTAGTGTGATGACTAGAAGCTTCTGACAACAAGATCACGTGAGCTGTCGATTATTGACTTGATCGAATTCTCAGAGGATTTGTTACAGAATTTGCAGTTGATACCTTAGTTAGCTATAGCGAAGCAGAGCGAAGATTTTTCAAAGGACCATGAGGTAAGTATTTAAGATCATTGAATACTTGAATTAAAATGCTATTATGTGAAAAATGGGTGATTCCATTACCTTGATGTTCAGAGCTATGAGAAGTGGAAGATTATGTAGAAATCGCAAAGGATCAGGACTAGAGTATAGTCCAGTTATTAGGCCTCCTTCAAGTGACGACGAAGGGGCGAGGTAGACTACACCACGAAGCGTTGTTCAGATAATCACTCAGGAGATTCCTAGAACAAATCACCCATTCACTTTGCCTCCACCTCCACCTCCACCACATACACCTGCGCCCACACCTCCACCGCCACTACCACCATTCAACATGGCGAATGCAATGAAGATGTCGATATTCAAGGGCATAGGAAGTGATGATCCAGAGCAGTTCAGGTTTGTTGCTAACATTGTATGGATAGCGCAACAAATAACCGATGATAATATAAAGAAGGCATAGTTGGTTAACACTTTGCAGGATCGTGCTCTAACTTGGTACATTAAGTATTGCGCTGATAATCCTCTTGCAATGCTAGCAAAGACTAAGACGACTTTGAACAAAGAGTTTAGTAAGCCTAAATCTGACTCTCAGTGGGTGATTGATTTTAAAGAGATCATGATGAAGGTTGAGGAGATGCCTTGGGACTTTGATCAGAGGTTGAAGTGTCATATTAGACAAGGTAACATGTAGATCACAGATAGCTAGCATCACGACTGGTTTATTGTGTTTCTTTTCCCCATTTGGGAATCACTCTGTCACAACAAAAGATAGAAACGCAGGAAGAAGCCCTAGAAATCTCGATGAGGCTGCATGCATCACCTATTGAGGATACGAACCTTGGGATACAAGAGATACACTCACAGTTAGCAAGCCTGCACCTAGAATTATAGAGTTTAAGAAAATACAAGGAGATTAAACCAAAAATGTGCACAGAAGTATGGTGTTTGAAGTGCAAGGGCCATGGGCACGATAAAGATCATTGTCCTGTGTATGTGAATTATATTACAGGGGGGGACATTTCTCCTAAAGCCAGAAGCCCTAGTAGGGCCGAGCATGGGGGTTGCTCTATGGTTTGCCATTTGTCAAGTTACTAGGCAACATGTGACAGATAAATTACCATTTACTTCAGAAGTTCGTTCAGACACCCGAACAGTTGTTCTGTAATTTCTACAAATTGGTGGGCCACGATGACCACCATTGTCGAAGCTATGAACTAATGATGGAAAGAACGCCTACGTACCATATGCAAGTAGAGACTCAGCCTCTATATCAAGGTGTTGGAGGAGTACGTAGAGGTTATCAGGGTCAACGACGGGGCCAGGGACGAGGAGGACCTAGTAGGGGTCACGGTCAAATTATCTACTACAACTGTGGATAGTCAAGGCACTATGCGCATGAATGCCATAATCCTACATACCCATCATGCCAATACTGAAGTCAATTTGATCATACTATAGAAAAATGTCTGGTGTTAATAGCTAGGATGTAAGAAAAGAAAACGCAACCTCAAAAACCTATGAAGAACTTACAAATGATGAGGGTTTGAGCCCCACGAGGAAGATCAAAGTGCTAATATTGTGCTATGAAGTGAAATGACAACTGGCACTAATAAAGGTCAACAACTTGAAGAAGATGGATGGGTCCTCAAAACTCCAGGGAAACAAGCCTTCTTTGATATGGATCGCTCTAATGAAACATTTATGGAATCTGGGAAGAGCTTTGTTGAGGTCTCCACCTCAGGAATCTAGGACAAGATGCAAGAAATCAGTGCACCAACAGAGGTTTATCCTTTTGTACTCACTATGTTTTTGGAGACTTGCATGAAGCTGTTGTGTGATAGCAAGGCTGTGGAAGGCCTACAAAAATTATTAAATAAATTCACAAGAAAAGAGAAAGCCCCTGATGGACACCACATAGTTAGAAATATTGACAAGCATAAGGCACGAATAGGGCGAGAGATGCAACTAACAAAGAAGATAGGTGATTATGAAATAGACCAGGTCATCTTAGATCTGGGGTCTGACACAAATGTTTTATCAAAACAAACATGGGAAAGGATGGGAAGACCTACGCTACAATGGTATCCGATTCATCTCAGGATGGAAAACCAGTAGAAATTCATCCCCATGGGACAGTTATATGGAGTAACAGTTGATATTCAAGGTGTGATTACGATGGCAGACTTTGAAGTAATAGAAATTGTTGAAGATAGTAATCCTTGCCCTGCACTCTTGGGAATTGACTGGGCTATTGATATGAATGGGATCATCAATTTGAAGAAGAGGATAATGTCATTTGAAAGGTAGTCGCTTAGGGTTATAGTACCACTAGACCTTGCCGAAGGGGCGTGCTATATTGAACCAATCCGCGATTACGAAGAAATTGTTGGAAAATACTAAGAGGGGGCATGAATCAGTATTCCTTAGCAATTAGCACTTTTAAATCTTTTCAGAGCATTAGTTAATCTTGAATTATCATTAATGTTTATGCAGTAACAATAGTGAATAAAAGAACAGATGAGGCACAAAAGTTTTAGGTGGAAAAACCCCCTCCGGATCAAAAAACACCAAATGCTTTTCTAATAATTCTTTAATCTTCAACTCCAATTGAAAATAAAGCTCCAATTTCCTAGAATCTAGAAAAGAATTCTTCCCCAGCTCCCACTAGATGGATGCTCCAATGCCCGAGATTCTTCAGTAGTCAACTGAACAGATGCCCCAACACCCAATTAGCTACAACTCACCCTAGCACCACCCTACCACCCTGAAGTTTTCATAATCTTGAACCTATTGGTTACTTCATGCACCAGCCTAACACCACTGTTAGGCCCCTACACTAGTAAAGAATAAAAGAAGAATGGAATCCTGCACCAGGGAAAATGGTCCACTTTACAATGATATAGAATGATGTAGAAGAAGAAGACACACCAGACTATAACCCCAACTATGAAACAACTACCTAATGATGATTCTAGACCTCCCGACACTACCTCTTCAACTCTTGGCGGATAGACACTTGTACAACTTTTACAAAGATGCTTTTACAATGACTCTGTACAATGATACATTTACAATGTTTGTATGCAGTGTTGCCCACTTGAAGACTTCATGTGGTGAACTTCTTCCTGTTGTTCTACACCTTGATTGTTTCTCTTGTCATGCTACCCTTTCTCATTCTTCAAAACATTATATGATGCATTGAGTCTTCTCTTGATGAATATAATACCTGCAAAAAGTCTTCAAGGAAATACCCATGACATGATCATAGCAAAACTTACCTCATCCTACAGAGCATATGTTAGTGCTAAACAAAAACAACAAATTAGAATACAAATAACCTAATGCAATTAAGATATGAACATGCATATACAGAAGATACTTACCTATAGCTTACCTCTACTGCATCATTTTGCTACCCTAGAAAGTTTGGTCTTTTGCACCCCTTGACAACACTTGATCTAGTTTTTCTTGCCTTCTAGGAGCACGATATTTAATCTGATGTATCTCTGTGATTTCAGATCCCCAACATGTGATCTTCAATCCTATAGAATCCCTCTGAGTCTTCTTTCTGATGCCACAGGTCTAACCCGATTTGGACTCTTCAAGGAAAAGCTATGCCCAATCTCTCATAATGACATAATTATGGACTAGTTCAGTAGAGCGAATTTGTACGATGTGCCACGTGTAATTGTTTCCTCCTTCGGCTCTAAAATTGATACACAGAAAACTACATTTTGTGCACTATCCACCACTTTTTATAGAATTCCAATCCTATTCTCATAGAGAGAGTTATCACGATTTTCCCAAGGTCACTTCTTTGAGATGAAATTCGGCAACCTACAAAAACCCTAACTTCCACATATCATATCTCCAAAAATATATCGAACCAAGTTCTAAAATTAGGTCAAGACGTTCATCAGGATTGTGAATCAAATGGGTTTTAATTTCAGAATATAAGACTTTGCATGAATGAAGTTATAGTGAAAATGCCACGATCACTCCATTTGGAGGATATATGAGATTCCTTTTTATAGTGTTGAGAGGAGTTTCTATAGAGAATGTTGGAGGGATTCTAGGAGCTTAAAAAATTATTAATTAATGACTATTCAATGACCAAAACCAACTATGATTAACATGACACAACCCCATTGGGTTTTATCCCACTAACTGGGGTTACTAACTTTAAACATGAATATCTCTCAAACCATGAAGAATTATTTGGCATTCCATCTATCAACGAAAACATCTCGACGAGTAGAATCTATCTATAAGATCCTTGACTCAAAATAGAGTAAGTTGTCAAGTCAAAATTCCCTTGAAATATTAGGGTAGCTCCTAGTGTTGCTTGGGTTGACATCAATGACAACCTTAGATCATCTTTAGAATAAAAATCTTCCCCTTTGGCATTGATGGCAACACAAGTACTCCCCCTGTGATCAAGGCACCTCTTCCTACTACCTTCTCTCCCCCTTTGACATCAATGGCAAAGGCTAACTCCCCTTGGCACACAACCATCCTACGGACCTGTACACACTTCCACTCCCCTTTTATTTTCTGAATAAGGAAAATCTAATGAGAACTTGGGAGAATCTCAAGCTTCTAGCGAAGATATTCAAATGCTTCACGAGGTAAAGGTTTAGTGAAGATATCGGTGATTTGTTCTTTTGTACCAACATATTCAAGTTTGATATTATTTTCAGTGACTTGTTCCCTAACAAAATGATATTTTATCGGAATGTGTTTTGATTTTGAATGCATGACAGGATTCTTGGAGATGCTGATGGCACTAGTGTTATCACAGAAAATGGGAATAGGCTCACTCAATTGTACTTGAAGATCTTGCAAAGTTTGTTTCATCCAAAGGACTTAAGTACAGCAAGTTGTTGATGTAATGTATTCTTCTTCCGCTGTAGATAATGAGATTGAGGTTTGCTTTTTGCTCAACCATGATACGAGACAAGCACTTAGATAGAATGCTTCTCCACTAGTACTCTTATGATCATCAATACTTCCTGCCCAATCTGCATTTGTAAAGGCTTGAATAATGAGATTTTTTCCCTTGGGATACCACAAGCCATATTATGTTGTGCCCTTTAGATATCAAAGAATTCTTTTGATGGAAATAATATGTGATTCTTTTGGTGCTACTTGGAATCTTGCTACTTGTCCAACTTCTTGCATAACATCTGGTCGGGAGGTTGTTACATATAGAAGAATACCAATCATAGATTTGTACAACCTCTAATCCACATTCTTAGATGAGTCATCTATGCTCAATTTGCAACCTGTTACCATCAAAGTAAGGACGGGTTTGCAATCTTCCATTTTGAATTTCTTGAGAATTTCCTTGATGTACTTGGCTTGAAATATAAATATTATTTTCTCTTCCTGAGATATTTGAAGCCCTAAGAAGTATGTCAACTCACCAAGTAAAGACATCTCGAACTCACTTTGCATATTTGTAGCAAAGTTCTTAGTTGATCATCATTGCTACCAAAGATTATATCATCCACATATACCTCAACAATTGTTAAATTATCCTTATCGATTTGTACGTAAATATTGCTATCAGCAGTACCTTTCTTGAACCCTTGTTGATGTAGATATACATCAAGATGAGCATACCATGCTCTGGGAGCTTGCTTGAGACCATACAAAGCCTTCTTTAACTTGAAAACATAGTTTTCTTTTTCTGATAGTAGAAAACCTTCAGGTTGTTCGATGTAAACTTCTTCTTCTAATTCTCCATTTAGAAATGTTGACTTAACATCCATTTGGCAGACTTTTATTTTTCTTGAACATGCATAGGTAAGAAACATCCGGATGGATTCCATTCTGGAAACTGGAGCAAATTTTTTGTCGAAATCAATTCCTTCCACTTGTGCATAGCCTTTGCAAAGCAATCTTGCTTTGTTTCTAGTAACCTGTCCATCTTCATTCAATTTGTTCTTGAACACCCATTTAGTCCCAATGACCTTTTTATATTTTGGTCGTGGAACTAATTCCCAAGTGTTATTCTTCTCGATTTGATCCAATTCTTCATTCATAGCTGCTACCCAATGTTCATTCTGGCTGGCTTCCTCAAAACTACTAGGCTCAAAGGTTTCTACAAAAGCATTGGGAGGTTGTTGTGATGAACGAAGTTATTGACCTTTTCTTGTTCCAATTCCTTCATTTATGTCACCAATGATTTGATTTGATGGATGGTTCTTTTGAATCCATTCTTTTGTTCACTTTGGAGGAGCTTGTTGTCGTTGTTCCTGTATATCTTGTTGATCGTTATTTACTTCTTCCTGGTTGACAATTTCTTCTTGTTCTAGAATTTTCTCTATACCTTTTTCAACCTCTGTCTCAAGTTTCAAATATTCTAGATCCTCATCATTATTTGTTAGAACACTATCTTCGTCAAATGTAACATTTATGCTCTCCACTATCTATTTTCATCTTAGATTATAGAATTTATAGGCCTTTCTTTTGCATGAGTAACCAACAAAGATACCTTTATAATGGATTGTAGATTTCTGTGGTTAGGTTTTTCCAAATCTTCACTCGGATATTCCACAATTTTCTTTTTTGCTTTGTCGTAAACACAATTATTATAATGTTATAATTAAAGTTCATTAAAAAAAAAAATAAAATTAATTAATTAATAGATAAATAAATAAATTATAAACCTAGTTAATCTATATCATAAAATAATAATAATAAATAGACTTTTAATAAATAAATAAATGGATAAATTAATTAATTAACAAATTAATAAATAGATAAATAAATAAATTATAAAACCTAGTTAATCTATTTCAAAAAAAAAATTAATAATAATAAATTAATAAATAAACAATAATAATATAAATAATAAATAAATAAAAATAAAAATAAATTAAATAAATCTAGTTAGTTCAAATTAGTAGGTTGTCGGCTCTCATACTTGACATCTCAACCCTAACCCTATTTATCTCTACTATCTCTCTCCTTTGTAAATCAAGTCCTGATGATGAGTCTAGGTCTAGACTCGAAACGTCGACAAAGCAAAAATGAAAACTGTGGAATATCCGATTGAAGACTATAAAAGATACCTTTATCAACACACAATTCAATCTTACCCAAATTTTGATCTTCTCTTTTGATATAACATTTGCTTCCGAAGATTCTAAAATATTTTACATTAGCCAATTTTCATTTCCATAATTCATATGGGGTCTTGTTGCAATTATTTCTGAGAAGACTTCTGCTGATAACAAAGACTATCATATCAATTGCTTGAACCCATAAATTTTCATCTAATTTTGAGTCCTTTAGCTTTGTTCTACCCATTTCCTATACGGTTCTGTTCTTTCTTTTAGCAACTCTATTTTGCTGAGGTGTTCGTGTTGCTGAAAATTGTCTTTTTATTCCATTTTCGTCATAGTATTTCTGAAATAATTTGGAAGTGAATTCTCCTCCATTATCTGATCTTAGACACTTTATTTTTAATTCAGTTTCATTCTCGACCAACTCCTTGTATATCTTAAAGCACTCAAATGCTTCAGATTTTTCTTTAGGAAACTGACGACTGTCATCATGGTACAGTCATCTATCATTAACACGAAATATAATTCTCCATCTAAGCCTTTTGTTCCCATAGGACCACATAGATCAGTATGTATCAATTCCAATGGATGTGATGCAAATTTTTCTTTTGTTTTACATCCGCATTTTGTCTACTTGCCGTGCTAACAGGGTTCACATAGTATGTTGGAAGGTTTTGAGATTTTCGGCATTTCTTATTCTGACAAGATTGTCAAAGTTTATGTGACCCATTCCTTTGTGCCATAACCAATTTTCATCTTCTTTAGCTAGTAGACATGCTTTATTTGCTTCATCCAGAACATATATGTCATTTGGAGCTCGACTTGCTATAGCCACAATTTTACCATACCTGCCTTTCCTAATTTTACATTTTGTGGAGTTGAATAGAATTGTGTGTCCTTGATCACACATTTGTCCAACACTGAGCAGATTGTGATTCATGTTTTCAACCAATAGAACATTCTTGGATAGAGCATCTTTTCTTCCGAGACTGACGGTACCTGATCCTATAACATTTGAAGATCCATCATTTCCAAAGGACACGGTTCCATCCTTCTTCTCTTTCAGAGATACAAATTTCTTTCTATCTCCAGTCATATGCATTGAGCAATTGCTATCAACATACCACATATTTGTTGTTTTGAGCCTTGAGAGCGAGAGCACAATTATCAGTGTTCTTCTTCTTCCATGCTCATTTGTTTTGTGGCTTCGAAGATTCTTCTGGAGGATTTTCAAGTCTTCAATGTCTAGCTATGTGTCCAAAGTTTCGACATTTGTAACATTTAATATTACTTCTTAAATGTTCAAATCTATTGATGTTTCATTGAGCCCTGGGAGGTACATATTTGACATATCTCCCGGAATTCTATTGGTTCCTAAGGTACATGCGACATTCTACAGCTTTATTACCAAATCTTCCACATGAATAACAATAGCCATGAAAAATATGTTGGTACTTGGATGGAAATCTTCGTCGGGGAATTGTCTTCCAAGGTTGTTCTTGCAAATCTTATTCAATGAAGTCTACATGCATGTCAGATCTCATAGGTTCATTGTATTTTGTTGTAGAAGGTCCTACTTCTTCTTCTTTGTAATCGAGGCTAGTTCTGTCGTTGTAAGATCGTTGATTGTTGATGAGTTCTTCCGATGCCCTTGAGTTGTTGGCATAATTTTGGACAATTTTTCACTTCTTCACTTCCTTACGCAACGAGACTACTTCGGCTTCTAATGCTTCCGGTTCTCGGTTTCCTTCTTTGAACTTCTTTTGAAGTGACTCTTCAATACATTTGTGTTCTTCAACTTCAATTTTGAGACCTTGAACTTGTTCTTCAAGAGTATTGGAATGGATCTTCTCAGCCTTGAGCTCTTTTAAGCTTGATTGCCTCCTTAGAAAATTCTTCTGTTCAAAATGGCAACAATAAATTGCTAAAAATAGCAATTTGGGTACTAGTGCTGGATTGGGCAACAAAGAATGAAAAATGGAAGTGCTAAAAATAGAAGTTCTATTTTTAGTAGTTCAGGATGGATTCCTATTTTAGTCAGTCCCTAGACTAAAAATAGGAAATAAAATTCGAATTTGATATTAGAAATAGTTTGAAAATTAATTAATTAATTCATCTTGAGTTAATTAGTTAAGGAAAACCAAACTTGAAGTCTATGTGAGGACATGCAACAGTTTATCTATTAATTGAAGAATTTATCCACCAGTTAAAGAGATAAGGACGAGTTCTAATTTGAGTAGCAATTAGTTGGCTCAGTTAACTAAGTCAAGTCCAGTTATAATTGATTTAAACAATTTGTTTAAATTAATGTGAGTTCAGTTAGTTAATGCTTGCATGCATGTAATTGTTGCACTTCAGATAACTAAATATTCTCTCATAAGTAACTCATGCATGTCAGTTCAGAGAAAGATCCAGTTGAGATCAGAGGAGGGACAGTGTATTATTAGTTGGATGGATTTTTTTGGTATAAAGGAAAATTATCCAAGCAGAAGGATGAAGGTTCCTTTAGGATTGTACAGTTTTACAGGGTGTGAGATTAGTGTGACAGATCAGTGTTACACTTGGTAACAGGAGGATCACCGAGAAAAAATTGTGCAAGGAAATAGGAGGCTTGGAGGGTAGAGGAGAAGGCTTAGGAGAAATCTTGATTTCCTGTGAACATCCAGGAGGATTGCACTGAGAGCTGGCTAGCTGTGAGAGCTAAGGCTTTGTGTAATCCTGATGTATTTCCACCTTCATCTGTGAGGATTGTATTGAGAGCTGGCTAGCTGTATGAGAGCTAAGGCTTTGCATAAATCCTATGTGTGATAATACAAAGTTGGGGTTTTAGGCTGAGGCTTTCCCCAGGTTATATCTTCTGCGTTATGTGTGATTGATTCCTTCATATCAGTTATATGTGTTCTTATTGATGTTGCTCATGTTCGATTAAGCTTCTGCAAAGTTTAAGGTAGATGTAGATCTAGTATTATGCTTTAGTACATTGCATATATCAGTTTGATCTATAGGTGAAATTTCTACATGATATCAGTGAGCTAGTTGATTTGTAGAGAAAATTCTACATGGTATCGGAGCACATAAGATCAAGAGAACAGTATACTAAGAGGAGATTTCAAAGTTTTGAGTTTTTGGCCGAGAATTTGTAGAGCATATATGAAAATTTCTATACAAAATTTTTAGAAACAACTAGTAGATTTGGATTCCTTGCGGAAAAATACCCAAAATAAAATAAAAATAAAAATAAAAAAACCAGCTAAATCAGAGTTCGGATGAGGGAGATATCGCTGATTTAAAATCAGCTCTTTTTCTAGAAAATTTTGTGACGGTGGGAAATATGAAACAGATTGGTGTGCTAGCCAAGAACCTTTATGCGCTTGAGGTACAAGATGCATGCAAAGCCTTGAGGAGTAAGACAAAGGTTAGATACTTGGTGGTTGAGAGGGAGAGTAAATTACCTCTCAACATGCAGCCACAGAAGAAGTCTCAAAAAATTGTGGAGGAGCCAAAATTGGAGAAGCAGCTTTAGGAGGTTGTGGAGCAGCCACAACAGGGTAAGATGAGAGGAGATCGAGTAGATACATCTACTCATGTAGAGACTTCCAGTACAGGGAAACTTTGAGCCAGGTGGCCAGAGGGATCATACGCATCCATACCTCCAAGTAGGAGGTGGGGTGATGTGGAGTGATCATCCCAAGGAGGAGGGGCAGGATCCTTGAGGTACCCAACCTCTTTGATTCGACTTTGCTATGAGACCCCCGATGAGGAGTAGCAGGACTAACTAAGTGGGTAGAGACAGATGCGGATGGAGCGGCAGAGAGAGCTACAGTGCGGGGAATCCTAGGACAGCGCAGAGCTAGCAGGCTGCAGCAATGCGAGAGGCACATGTGTGTTGCACCAGTTCAGGGTAGCACAGAGAGGTGTGCAACGGTGCGATATGCATGGAGATGTTGCAGTAGTGCAGAGGTCAGAGAGGGAGCACTTGTTAGCAGCAGGTAGAGCTTCAGCATCAGAGTATGTTTCTAGCCCAACAAAGAGGTCAATTGGGAGTTTTTTTTGTTTCGAGAGTTGTTGGAGAAACCACTCATGGTAGAGGTGTTGCATGCAGACATTCGGAAGGTACAAGTTCAAGTTCGAGAGGAAGCCTTTCTTGTTGAGAGGGAGTGTTGAAAATGGCAACAAGAAATTTCTAAAAATATAAGTGCTAAAAATAGCACTACTAAAAATAGCAGTTTGGGTACCATTGTTGGATTGGGCAACATGGGATGAAAAATGGAAGTGCTAAAAATAGAAGTACTATTTTTAACAATTCAGGATGGATTCCTATTTTAGTCAGTCCTTAGACTAAAAATAGGAAGTAAAATTTGAATTTGATATTAACAGCAGTTTGAAAATTAATTAATTAACTCATCTTGAGTTAATTAGTTAAGAAAAATCAAACTTGAAGTCTATGTGAGGACATGCAACAATTTATCTATTAATTGAGGAATTTATCCATCAGTTAAAGAGATAAGGATGAGTTCTAATTTGAGTAGTAATTAGTTGCCTCAGTTAACTGAGTCAAGTCCAATTATAATTGATTTAAAAAGTTTTTTTAAATTAATGTGAGTTTAGTGAGTTAATGCTTGCATGCATGTAACTGTTGCACTTCAGATAACTGAATATTCTCTCATAAATAACTCATGCATGTTAGTTCAGAGAAAGACCCAATTGAGACCAAAGGAGGGACAATGTACTATTAGTTGGATGGAATTTTTCCCTATAAAGGAAAGTCATCCAAGCAAAACGATGAAGGTTCCTTGAGGATTGTGCAGTTTTACAAGGTGTGAGATCAGTGTTACACTTGGTAACAGGATGATCATCGAAGAAAAACAATGCAAGGAAATAGGAGGCTTGGAGGGCAAAGGAGAAGGCTTAGGAGAAGTCTTGATTACCTGTGAGCATCCAGGAGGATTGCACTGAGAGTTGGCTAGCTGTGAGAGCTAAGGCTTTGTGTAATCCTGATGTATTTCCACCTTCATCTGTGAGGATTGTACTAAGAGCTGGCTAACTGTGTGAGAGCTAAGGCTTTGTATAAATCCTATGTATGATAATACAGAGTTGGGGTTTTAGGTTGAGGCTTTCCCTGGGTTATGTCTTATGTGTTATGTGTGATTGATTCCTTCATATCAGTTATATGTGTTCTTATTGATGATGCTCATGTTCGATTAAGCTTCCGCAAAGTTTATGATAGATGTAGATCTAGTATTATGCTTTAGTACATTGCATATATCAGTTTGATCTGCAGGTGAAATTTCTACATGATATCAGTGAGCTAGTTGATTTGTAGAGAAAATTCTACATCTTCTATGGTCAACCCTTCTTATTTTTTGTTTGGTACCTCTTGTTTATTGTAATTGTCCATAAATAGTACTCTCTCATTGGCTTCTTCTTCATTGTCACTATCTTCATCGGATGATGAGCTATCTTTTTTAGAGAGAAAGTTCCTTTTGAATCCTTTCTTCTTGCCTTGCTTTCTTGAATTTCTTAAAGCCTTTGTTTCCTTTTGAGTTTCCATCACTTTTGTTCGGATATTTTGCTACGAAATTCCCAACCTCACCACAACTAAAACATATCAATGGAAATTTACCTTTGAATTTTCCCTTACCAATTTTTAGCTTTCTCATAAAGTAAGCATATTCTCCATCTGAAAAACCTTCTTCATCATCTTCCTTTTCTTCACACTTGTAGGTGCAGGTGTAGGTCTTTGCCTTTGAAGGTTGTTTGTCCTTATTAGTTTTCTTAGATGCAGTGAATGCAGTTTCTATATGTGAAGTAACGTCTTCTTCATCAAGTCTCATTTCATATGCTATGATAACTCCATGTAATTCCTCTTTTTTGAGTTTGTCCATATTTTCACTATATTCTAAGACCGATACCTTTGGGTTGAATCTTCCTAGTAATTCTCTAAGAATATTTCGTATAATAGTCTTCTTGTCAACCAGATCTCCCAATCCCTCCAGAGTGTTGGTTATTTCATCAATGTGTTGGAAGTATGCAGCAATGTTGTCATCTTCTTTCATTCTGGGTTGCTCAAATTTTGCTCTGTAGATTTGAAGCTTTGCTTCTTTGACATTTAAGTCACCTGCATATATATTCTCAAGCCTGTCCCATACATTTTTGGTGGTTTTACAACCCAACACCTTATGATAATCAAATTCAATATGTCCATTGATAATAATATTCTTTGCTTTTGCATCATTTACCAAGTTCTTCTTACCTTGTTCATCCGCAGTTGGTGTAAAGCCATTTTGAACAGTATCCCATACTTCGTAACCTTGTGCCAATAGATAGACCTCCATTCTTCCTTTCCAGAAAGCATAATTATTTTCATTGAATAGAGGTACACCATTCTTGGTATGCTCCATGATCTCCTTCCAATTGTTAAACTGTTATTGAAGGAAGCAAGCTCCAATACCAACTGTTGGAAAATACTAGGGGGGGGGGGGGAGGGGAGTGGGTGTGAAACAGTATTCCTTAGCAGTTATCACTTTTAAATATTTTCAGAGCATTAGTTAATCTTCAATTATCATTAATGTTTATGCAGTAACAACACTAAATAAAAGAACAAAGGAGGCTCAAATCTTTTAGGTAGAAAACCCCCTCAAGGACAAAAACCATAGAATGCTTTTCTAATAATTCTTTAATCTTCAACTCCAATTGAAAAGAAATCTCCAAATTCCTAGAATATAGAAAAGCATTCTTCTCCAGCTCCCACTGAATGGACACTCCAACGCCCAAGATTGTTTAGTAGTCAACTGAACGGATGCCCCAACACCCAATGAGCTACAACTCACCCTAGCAACACCCTACCACCCTGAAGTTTTCATAGGCTTGAACCTGTTGGTGACTTCATGCACCAGTATAGCACCACCCTACCACCCTATAGAAGAATAAAAGAAGAATGGACTCCCGTACCAGGGAAAATGGTCCACTTTACAATGATATAGAATGATGTAGAAGAATAAGAAACACTAGACCATAACCCCAACTATAACAGAACTACATAATGATGATCCTAGACCTCCCGACACTTCCTCTTCAACTCTTGGTAGATAGACATTTGTACAACTTTTACAAACATTCTTTTACAATGACTTTGTACAATGATACATTTACAATGTCTATATGCAGTGCCACCCATTTGAAAACTTCATGTGGTGAACTTCTTGCTGATGTTCTGCACCTTGATTGTTGCTCTTGTCATGCTACCCTTTCTCATTCTTCAGAAAATTAGATTATGCATTGAGTCTTCTCTTGATGAATATATAATACCTGCAAAAAGTCTTCAAGGAAATACCCATGACATGATAATAGAAAAACTTACCTCATCCTGCAGAGCATATGTCAGTGCTAAACAAAAACAACAAATTAGAATACAAAGAATCTAATGCAATTAAGAATTGAACATGCATATACAAAAGATACTTACCTATAGCTTACCTCTGCATCCTTTTGCTGCACCTTGCTCTTTTCTGCCCTAGAAAGTCTGGTCCTTTGCACCCCTTGACAACACTTGATCTAGTTTTTCTTGCCTTATAGGCACATGATATTTAATCTGATGTATCTTTGCAATTTCATATCCCCAACATGTGATTTTTGGTCCTGTAGAATCCCTTTGAGTCTTCTTTCTGATGCCATAGGTCTAACTCGATTTGGACTCTTCAAGACAAAGTTATGCCCAATCTCTCACAATTACCTAATTATGGACTGGTTCAATAGAGTGAACTTGTACGACGTGCTACATGTCATTGTTTCATCCTTCAGCTCTAAAATTGATATACATAAAACTACAACCCATGCACTATCCACCACTTTTGACAGAATTCCAATCCTCTTCTTAGAGAGAGGGTTATGACGATTTTCCCAAGGTCACTTCTTCGAGATGAAATTCGGTAGCTTGCAAAAACCCTAACTTCCATAGATCTATCTCTGAAAATATAGAGAACCAGGATCTGAAATTAGGTCAAGACTTCACAGAAATTAAGTTATAGCGAAAATTCCACGATCACTCCATTTGGAGGATATATGAGATTTCTTTTTATAGAGTTGAGAGGGGATTCTATAGAGAATGTTGGAGGGATTTTAGGAGCTTAAAAAATTATTAATTATTGAATATTCAATGACCAAAACCAATTATGAGTGCCATGCCACAACCCCATAGGGTTTTAGCCCACTAACTGGGGTTACTAACTTTAAACATGAATATCTCTCAAACCGTGAAGAATTACTTGGCGTGCCATATATCAACGGAAACATCTCGACGAGTAGAATCTATCTAGAAGATCCTTGACTCAAAATAGAGTAATTTTTTAAGTCAAAATTCCCTTGAAATATCAAGGTAGCTCTTGGTGTTACTTGGGTTGACATCAATGACAACCTCAGATCATCTTTAGATCAATAGAAAGTGATGATGAACTGGATCAAATTTACAAGAAAATAGCATGGGATCAGGATTGGATTAATCAAATGGTAGATGGATGGATTGCATGGGACCAGGAGAGTTCCTGCACCTCTGACTCAGACGAGGAATTAGAGCATTGGCAGAATCGCTTACATGAAGTCTCTACATTACAATGGAATATGATGATGAAGGCACTATACTGTGTTTCGACAGAGGTAAGAAACTTACCTTATTATGATGGTTTAATTAACGTAGATCTATTTTTTGATGACTTTGAGTGCTAAGTCTCTTAGGACCACTGCTTTCAAGCTTTGGAATTAGCGTTGCGCACTATGCTTGCACGATGGTGCGGTATGCATAAGGATAGTTTTGTTGGATGGCGAGATTACAGAAGAATGATGAAGCTATGGTTTGGGCATGCTAATACAAGAATGACTGAGAAGTATAATGGAAAGGATGATCCACGCGATCACCACGCAAAGTGGACTAAGGCATGGGGGACAGAACCGCAGCAAGAATGGGTACACATATTTTTTCATACCTTGGATACAATTCCCATGAATTGCTATCTGGGAACGGAGCTCCACCATGGCACTATGGAGTGCGATGTATTGAAGGAAGCTTTCTTATTGACTTTTAGCTTTGAAGATTGATTTGTAAACATCAATGAAGCGTTGCAAGAAATTAAAGCGGTTATCTTCAAAATATCGAAGGAACCTATGGAATGGACCCAACTAGACTGGAGCACCTAGCTGCGCCACATACTAGAATGCTATAATGTGAATGCTGAAGAAGAGGAAGAAGACCCAAGCAACATCAATATCTCAGAGCCATAAGGGCATCACGAAGTCAAAGGCCCACAAATAGAAAACCCAGACATATCCACACCTTCGAAGATGAAGCAAGTAAACATTGGCACTAAAGAAGAATCGAAGTTCGCGAAAATTTGAGATTATTGGGATGACGCTACAGTGGATAAATTTAATAAATTGCTTTGCGAAAACCAGGATCCTTTCCCCACTAAGTTTTTGGATTTAAAGGGTATAATCAGTGATTTGGGCGTTATGAAGATCACATTGAAGTTAGATGCAAAGCCTGTTAAATAGAGGACTTATCGCCTTAATCCCAAGTATAAGGAAAAGGTTCAACAAGAGTTGGATAAAATGCTGGAGGTAGGCATCATATAACCTGTTGAAGGATCCGATTGGGTGAGCCCAATGGTGGTCCAAGAGAAGAAACAAAAAGGTGAAATAATGATTTGCGTAGATCTATAGAATCTTAACGATGCATGTGTTCACCATCCATTTCCAACGTCATTTATAGAAGAAGTGTTAAACAATGTGGGAGGGAAGGAGGCCTATTCCTTTACTGACAGGTTTTCAGGTTATCATCAAACAAAGATCGCGCCAGAGGATAGGAGAAAAATGACCTTCGAGACAAAATGGAGTTTTTTTTCAGTACATTGTTATGCCTTTTGGATTAAAGAATGCACCTACAATATTTTCCCGCGTAGTCATAGCGGTGTTCAAGGAATTCATTCATAAGTTTCTAGAAGTATACTTTGATGATTGGAGGGTGTTTGGATTAGTGAAGTGCCATGTAGCAATCCTGTGCCTGATGTCGGATACATGTCGCAGATACCAGATAGCGATCAATTTCAAGAAATGCATACTTTGTGTTCCTTTCAGGATCTTGCTAGGTCATGTTGTGTGCAAGAAAAGATTGATGGTGGACCCTCCAAAGATTATGGTAATTGTGATTTCAAGGCCCCTAGGAACATCACTCATTTGCGCATGATGTGGGGACATCTGGGTTACTATAGAAAATTTATCAAAGCTTACGCTCAAATTACCGTGCCCATGGAGAAACTACTAAATAAGGATGCGACATTCTATTGGGATGAAGAATGTCAACGCAGCTTACATGTGTTAAAGGAAAATATGGTAACCGCGCCAATCTTGGTATTCCCTTATTGGAAAAAGGAGTTTCATGTACACATGGATGCTTCTTGCATTGCAATGGGTGTAGTGCTAACTTAGGCCGGTAAAGGAAAAATGGAACATCCTATCACCTTCGCAAGTAGGAAGTTATCAAAGGCCGAGAAAAATTATTCAACGACTGAGCGCAAAGGGTTGGCCATGGTGTACACACTGCAAAAATTCAGGCATTATCTGTTAGGAGGGCATTTCAAGATGTACACAGATCATTTTTCCTAAAATACAAAGTCAACAAGCCTGTGAAGGGGGGAGGGGGATTTGTAGATGGTTGTTACTATTTCAGGAGTATGACTTTGAAGTCATTGTGAAGCTAGGGAGGTTGAATGTGGGACCAGACCATCTGTCGCGAATTGAAATAGGTGAAGAACCCAGTATTTTGGAGGAAGGGTTGTCAGATGCACATCTCTTCGCAGTGTGCATAGAGGATGACAATTTTGCAGACATTATTCACTTCTTAGCTATGGGGATGGCACTAGAAGGATATACAAGTTAGCAAAAGAAGGAATTAGTAGTGTGCATAGTTGACTTTTCTGTCATTGCAGGACATTTGTATAAAATGGGTGCAGATGAAATATTGTGAAGATATGTACCAAACTTTGAGCATGATAGCATTCTCGCCAAAGCTCATGGGGGAGCTGTGGGAGGAAATTATGCAAGAAAAGTGATAGCGTAGAAGATTTTGAGCATAGGGCTATGTTGGATAACTTTGCACAAGTATTCCAAGGCATATTGTAAGGCATGCGATGCATGTCAAAGAACTGGCAGACCATCGCGAAGGGATGAGTTACCACTACATCCTCAGGTTTCTTTGTAGGCATTTGAGAAGTGGGTGATTAATTTTGTTGGACCAATTCAACCCCCTGGAAATAAAACGGGCGCGCGCTATATTATCATTGTGACGAAATATGTAACCATATGGGTAGAAGCACAATTTATCGAGGATTGTATAGGTGCTATGACTGCAAAATTCTTGTTTGAGTATGTCTTAACAAGATTTGGATGCTTGGAACTTTTTATGAGTGACCGGGGTACGCACTTTCGGAATGAAACGATCAGCGCATTGACTGAGGAATTCCAAGTCTACCATCAAAAGAGTAAACCATATCATCCGTAGGCAAACAAAACTATTGAAGCCATTAACAATATTTTGGAGAATGCATTGACAAAGATCTGTGACGCACAGCAGAATCACTGGGATATGCGCATACCTGCAATACTATGGGCTTATAGGAGTACTTGTAAGAAGCTGACAGGGCAAACGTCGTTAAGATTAGTATATGGGGTCGAAGCGTGATGCCAATGGAATATATTGTGCCTAGACTACGCATAGCAGCCTTGATGGATATGGTGGATCGTGAGGCCTTGGAAGAATAGCTCACGCAGCTGATGGATGTTGAGATTGCAACAAGATGATGGAGCTTAGTGAAAAGAGTCGCCTTCACTAAGTGGGCCCGCAGGCTATTTTTGGCGCAAGTCTATTTTTAGACTATGTCTATTTTTAGACATATGGATCATGTCTATGGATTGCAGGTTGCTGTTTATGGATGATTGATCAAGTTGGAAAAAATAGATGGACTTCTATTTTTAGATCACAGCGGAGTGACTGCTCAGTCTAAATATAGAACAGTCAAATATTATTAGCTCATAATAATATTTAGACTATAAACTTTGTCTTATTCTCTTGGAGCACTTCAGGATGAGCTACGGATGTGGTACATGCAGATCCCAGAAGGAAATACGTGGTTACCTATGGGATGACTAATATTTGCATGCAGGACTTCAGTTAGAACTCAAGTGAGTTGAGTTTAGTGGACTGGAGGTGCAGTTGATGGAGTTGTGTTCAGTTTAGCTTTGTTAAACTGGTTGTATTTAGTCTAACTGGAAAATAGACTAGAGATGAGTTGGGTGAATTAGTTATTAATTAATTCACAAGTTATTAACTCATAATACAACTAATGAATACATCAGTTAACTCAGTTGCATGTCAGGGCATGTTCAGTTCAGCAGGGACAGGTGTTAGAGAATCAGATTGCTATCAGTTGTGACTATAGTTGTGCACCAGATCTTGCACAAATCAGGGGATTGAGTATGCCAATGAGGATTGCGTCGTTCAGCCAAGGAAATATGAGTTTGCTTCATTCATTCATCAGTATTCTCATGCAGGATTG
The DNA here is from genome assembly GCA_000404065.3 of Pinus taeda. NCBI lineage: Eukaryota > Viridiplantae > Streptophyta > Pinopsida > Pinales > Pinaceae > Pinus > Pinus taeda. The sequence continues at coordinate 19,818 of APFE030125289.1, read as the reverse complement.
TGCAGTGGAGGCAGGCAAGCAGCAGAGGAGATTTGAGCCAGTGATTGGTTCAGATCTGAGCTGTATTGTGTGTAACAGAGGTGGAGATACTTGTGAGAAGTATTATGCTGTGTAATGTTACATGACTCAATCATTAATATACAGATAGTTGGGGTTTTTAGCGAGATGCTTTCCCCGGGATACATACTGTGTTAATGTGTGAATGCTCTTGATGTTTTATTGTTATTGATGCTGCTATATTGATGATCAACGTAGAGGAGCTTATGTATTGTGTATGTTTTCTGCGATAGTACATGATCAGGATAATCTCTGTTGAATATGTGTTAAATTATTCAAAATTTCTACAATAACTTTGCCCAAATCCTTTGACAAAAGACTGTGCAGGTACATGGTACGATCGAGACGAGCTGAGAGAGTGCGCTACATTAGCGAGATGGTAAAAGTATCTTGTTGAGGGTATATTGGTTGTCAATGGACTGACACCAAGCCTCAATTTTGTATCTTGTATCAATCGATGTATGAGGGTCATTATCCCTAGTACAGGAGCCCTAGATTGTTGTATTATTCAATTGGATTAATATAAAGAAGTTGGGTTGAAAAGTTGTAAAAAGTTGTGTATATTTGTGCACGTGTGATTTAATATTGTTTATATTTTGTTGTAATATGTTGTGATACTTGGTTTTGTAGCATCAATGATTTAAGATTCTATCCTTGACACCAGTATCATCGAAAAACAACACGCTTAAGCTTCACGCTTCTTGATTTCGTCATGCGTTCAAAGGGAAGGATGGAGCTTTGTGCCTCGTGACTTGTCATGCACTCTAAGGGAGCACAATTCTTTGTGCTAAATGAGTGTGCTCATAGTCTTGAAGTGTGCTTAGGCTCTCAGAGTGCACTTTTTTAAGGCAAGAAGCTCCTTGTTTGTTCAAAGTGCACTTTTTAGAGGAGATAAGGTCCTTGTTCTTCTGAAGTGCACTTTTTCACTGATCATTTGAAGCGTGCTTCATTGTTTCAAAGTGTGTTTCATTGTTTTTAAGTGCACTCAGGCTTGGAAGGGTAAAATTCCCTCCAACAGTGGCTATTTGTTCATCTAGAATGCACTTTTCACCGAGTTAGCGCAAGGCTAGGTGACTTATCCTTAGGAAGTGTCAATGCAATATGAGAGGGAGGAGACATTAAAAAACACCTAAAGCACAAGTATGTGATCCATGTGGATATTGATGGCCACCCACCTATTGTGGATATTGGTGACCACCCACCTATTCCACCTAGACCACCAGTCGGTTTCATCTGTTTCCTTGTTTATTTTAGCATTTACTATTTTTAGTAGTTTTTCGGGTCCTGAACTTCCAGAGTAGTTTTGACCCCCTAAGCGACGTTTTTTGAGGTCAACTACAGGCCCATAGGCAAGGGCCTACCACAAATCCTATAATACTCAAGGATATTTTTCCAACAAGGTATCGTACATGCCAAACAAAGATAATATGACCAAGTTACGCTGCGACAAGGAAGGGACCAAGATGTGTCAGAGTTCATGAATGTTTTTCATACCCTCCGCACAAAGTTGGGTATCAAGGATTTTGAGAGGCATTTGGTACTCAAGTACCACGACTGTCTAGAAAATTACATCCAGGATGATATGGAGTTCCTCGACATCTTCTCACTCGGCACGACATACTGACACACTGTCAAGATCGAGCAGAAGTTTAAACAAAAGAAGTGAGACTTTGGATCTACGAATTCGAAGCAAGGAAAAGGCACCCCCAAACCAAATACCAAAGACCAAAGGCAAGTCGAGGTGACCTAGGAAAACCCTTCGAAGTGCAAGCAAAGAAAAACACCACGAAGCCAAAGAAGGACACATGAAAATGGTGTGAGTTCCATAAGAGCTTCAATCACAACACAAGTGAGTGTCGGGCCAAGCAGTCACTGGTGGTGGAGCTGAAGGCTTCTGAATCAGAGACAGGTTCTAACTCTAAGTTAGAACCCGACAATGGGAATGACAAACGGAAGCAGATCATTGTCATAGAGCCTAGTGCCTTAATGGCCACCCCCAATATCCAGAAGAATGAACCTAGATATCTAGAGGAGGGGGAACACCTCTTCCACTCACATATGTGGGTGAAGGGTTCTCCGCTGTGGTTAATTATTGACAACATGAGCCAAAAGAACCTCATTTCAATAGAGGTCATGAAGCGATTGGGCCTACTGACGAAAACACATTTGTAGCCTTACATCATCGGGTGGCTTAACTAAGGACAAGATCTCTGCGTCAACCATTAGTGTCGCCTCCCCTACAACATCAAGCCCTTCCTGGATGAGGTACTATGTGATGTTGCTCCTTTTGAAGTTTGTTATGTATTATTAGGACAATCATACTTGTGGAAGCGACATGTTGTATATGAGTCTAGACCTCGCTATGTGATTATTACTTTAGGCAATAAGTTGTAAAGGATAAAGGAGGTAGCCCCTCCTATCGCCATCTCTTTGATCACTACAAAGCAATGCATTAAGATTATTTAGAAGACCATGATTTTTTTTTTCCTTATGATATTCCCTCAGGGCAAGAAGAAGGTTGTGGCCATGGCTTCCAAACAAGGCTCCACCGCACAACAACAACAGATGGACAAGGTCGTGGAGGAGTATAGGGACATTTTCGCCTCACCCAAAGGGGTACCTCTACACTGTTAGGTCAAGCACTCCATTTATTTGACCCTGGGTGTGCTGCGACCCAATGGAACGATCTATCGACACTTTGTTCTAGAGAATGATGAGATCAAGAGGCAGATTCAAGAGCTGTTGTAGAAAGGACACATCAAGGCAAGCTCATCACCTTGTGGGAGCCTGGTTGTATTGGCACAGAAGAAGTATAGGACTTGGAGACTCTGTATTGACTATTAGGCATTAAACAAGATCATTGTCCAAAATAGGTAGCCAATCCCACGGATTGATGACCTTCTAGACCAGCTGAAGGGGTCCAAACATTTCAGCAAGATTGACTTGAAGTTCGACTATCACCAGGTGCCTATCAAACCCTTCGATGTGTGGAATATTGCATTTAAATCCAAGGAGGGCCTTTTTGAATGGTTGGTCATGCCTGCCTATCAAACCCTTTGATGTGTGGAATATTGCGTTTAAATCCAAGGAGGGCCTTTTCGAATGGTTGGTCATGAGATTGATGGATGACATTTTGCAACCATTCACCAATGCATTCATGGTGGTGTATTTAGATGGCATCTTGATCTTCAGCTAGAGTTGGGAAGAGCACCTCCACCATATTCGACAAGTCCTTCAAACCCTCTGACAACACATGTTGTGTGCTAATTTGGAGAAATGCACTTTTGGCATGACCCAGGTTCAATATCTGGGGTACATCATTGATGAGCAGGGTGTGCATGTGAACCAAGCCAAGATACAAGTCATTCAGGATGGGCCAGCCCCAACCACTCTAACAGAGCTCCACAACTTTCTAGGTATTGCCAATTTCTACCACAAGTTCATGTTGGGGTTCTCTCATATCACTTGGCCTTTAATTCGAGTCACTAAGGGCGCAGTGAAAGCAAAGTTTTTTTGGTTTGAAACCCAACATAAGGCGTTTGTCGAATTAAAGCATCACCTCTGCTCTGTACCAATGCTCACATTACCAGACCTGCAACAACCATTTGCGATTGACACAGATGCCTCTGACTATGCTATTGGTGTAGCTCTTACTCAGTAGGGGCATCAAGTGGCTTACCACATTGAGACACTTTCAGACACAATCTCAAAGTATCCCAATTACGACAAAGAAATGTATTCCATTGTGTAGGTCTGTCTTGAATGGAAGCATTACATTATGGGGAAGGAAGTGGTCATCCACACAGACCACCGACCCCTTCAGTTCATACAGACACAAGGGAAGTTGTAGAACGACCACCATCATAAATGGTCCACCTACCTACAACAGTTCCATTTGAACGTCAAGTACAAGAAGGGCAACACCAATAATGTTGTAGACTGCCTCAGCCGACCACCAGTCATGGCGCTAATCACTGTGCTCGACTCCTATGGGCATGAGACTTCAGAGTGGCTGCATCTTTACCAAAGCGATCCATAATTCAACAACACATACCAAACACTCCTGGAAGAGAAGCAAGTTCCAAAATTTCACCTTCAGGATGCACTGTTATGCCACTTGGGACACATCTGTGTTCCTTCAAGTGAATGTGCCAAGATGATTTGGGAGGCGCACTATAGTCGGGTCGTTGGACATTTCGGAATAGAGAAAATAGTGGTAGTATTGTAGAAGTATTTTTATTGGTCAAAACTTCATCAGGATGTTGCAAATTACATTAGATATTGCATTGTTCGTGTTGTTTCCAAAATAAACATCAAGAAGCAAGGCTTATATACTCCTCTACCTACTCCTATTAGACCTTGGGAATATATCTTCATGGATAACATGTCGGGCCTTCTTTCTATTAAGCACGATAATGACTGTGTTTTCGTGGTCTTCAATAGATTCTTTAAGATGGCCATCATGGCGGCCTGCAAGAAGAGTATCACAACAGAGACCACTACTAAGCTCTTATTTTATCGAGTGTGGGTACACTTTGGGATCCCACAATCCATTGTCTCAGATCGAGAAAACAAATTCTTGAGTGCATTTTGGTCAATGTTGGCTACAAAAATTACTAAGTCCATGGCTTTCCATCCCCAAACTGATGACCAAATAGAGGTTTTCAACAAGATGATTGTGCAGATTCTACGCATGTACAACTTGAAGCATCCACACACATAGGATGAAAGTCTCCCCTATGTCCAACACAACTACAGGCCATAGCCCCTTTCAGGTAGGGATGGGATTTCAACCATTATGTCCCATTGATGTGGCTATACCATTTGCATCCACTCCGGCAGATTCGGCTCACGTCTAGTCTGAATCCGACAGGGCTAACAACTTCAT
>APFE030125289.1:2842-14121 GCA_000404065.3 Pinus taeda | reverse complement strand
TTCATTTGTTTCCTTGTTTATCTCATCTTTTACTATTTTTAGTTGTTTTTTGGGTCCTGAACTTCCAAAGCAGTTTTGACCCTGTAAATGACATTTTTTTGAGGTCCGCTACAGGCCCATAGCCATAGGAAAGTGTCTGCCGCAAATCTTGTAGTACTTGGGGAGAACTTCCCAAAAAGGGATTGTATGCACCAAAAAAAGATAATATGACCAAGTTACGACCCCGGGAAGTTGACTGCCCAACTAACCCCAACGTGGCCCACAAACCCTTGGCGTTACATCTCCTGGAGTTAGGATTTTCGTTGCTTAAGGTTTTTCTCTTGTTGTTCAATAATAAATAGGCGCTTGAGCCTCATTGTAACACAGTTCAAAGGCATGTAGCCACCACGTCTCTTCTTAGAGATAAGCTACCATCGCCCAAGCTAGTTTATTTCCATTATGTTTGTAAGCATATTTTAGTATTATGAAATGAAGTGTTATATGTATTTATGGTTATATCTGTAATTTTTTGCATTCCTATTTAAGTTTAGATCAGTATGGGAGTAAATATGGGTCAATGAGGCTCATGGATAAGTTGCGCTCGTTAAATAGTAAGAAGGCTAATGCTTCTACAACTTGCATTGAATAGTAGGACAAGAAAGGGCTTCATAATGGCTAAGTGTGAGATCAATAGAGTAAAAGAGAGAATTGCATCCGATCACAACTCAAACATGGATACTCATATGAATTCCATTGATGCAAGTTAAGGGAGTGCACAGGACTCATGAACAATAATCACACCTTGAAACAATAATAAAGTGACACTTGAAAAAGTTAAAGAAATTTATGAGACCAAGTTTGCAATTAGTGAGTGAATTTATCAATAATTCAATACCAGTCCTTGTTGTGGTAATCATTAGGCTTTAGAAAAAATCCTAGGTATTTAAATCCATGATTAAGTGTCACAGACTCCACATGAAAATTTTCGACAGTCTCCAAGAATTGAGTAGATTCTTGGTGGGAGGAGATCAATATTGATTTAGTAGAGTTCATAAATTATCAGGTAGATTCTCTAGATAAACCGATCATCCGATGTAGGGTTTTCCATTCCCCGATAGATAAATTTTCAAAGAAGAGTATGGCATCTAAAAAAATAATGAGTTACATGGATATTTCTAGTGATCCTCACACTTGAAAAATGTACTAAGTTGTTGTGCATCTTCAATTAAAATGTGCATGCCCTCAATAACGAGAAGGCAAAGAATAGGAAAAATTTCACATCCCTGTCAAAGGCCCCGTGAGGCGTTAAAGAAATTGGATGGCACTCCATTGATAAGAACCACAACTTGTAGAAGATACACAGGCCATAATCCAGTTTACAGTCGGAGCTGAAATACCAATCTTATATAAAACTAGTCACAGAATGGACCAATCGACACAATCAAATGCCTTATGCAAGTCCAATTTCAATAGAACCGCCTCTTTCTTGTTAGTCTTGATAGCGTGTAGATAGTCATGCACTATAGCCACCACATCTTGTATCTAACAATGTTGTAGAAAAACAAATTGTTCTAGCCCAATATTTTTAGACAAAATGGGCTTCATCATGTTGGTGACAATCTTAGAAATCAATTTCTAAACAATATTACATAATGAAATAGGCTTGAAGTCCATAAAAATAGAGGCTTTAGATACTTTTGGTATCAGGTAATAAAAGTGGAATTCAACGCTCTTGATATAACCCCAAAAATTACAGATTCTTCTATCATGAGTAATAAATACCGACCCATAATGTCAATGAAATGAAGAAATATTTCAACTGACGAGTCATCTAGTCTGGGACTTTCATCTCTAGCAAAGGTCACGAGAACAACCACCATTTCCTCCATTGAAATTAGTCTTTCCAATGTTTAATTGTCCTCCACATCAAACATATTCATATAGGAATTAATGACCTCCAGTTGTCTTACAAAATCCACCCAATCTTATATTGTTTACGAAAATGTCAAACAACTTCCAAGTGAAGATATTTCAGTGAGGATATATAACTGTCATTTGCATCATGTAATTTCCATATAGTATTTGTATGCATCCCATTGGATGAAAAGTTGTGAACAAACCTAATGTTTTTATCCCCACCAGCAACCCAAGTGGATCTACTTTTGAGCATCCACTTCTCCTCTTTAAGGTTCAAGATATCCCTCTTGCAAAGTTCTAAATCAATGACAATAGATTTGCAAAAAAGGAAAAATAATCTATATGTGTCAAATCCGTCAAAGACTTAAATAAGCCCTTAATACTATTAAGTTATTTAATAATTTTCATTTTTTGTGTTCACACCCACAATCTAATTGCCCTCTTAAGATCCCTAGGATTGAGGCACATCAAATCCATTTGACTTCCACCTTGCAAACAAACATAGGGCTCCCATTTGGATCTCACCATATCCACAAAATACTTATTTTTAAGCCAAGTGTGATTAAATTTGAAAGGCAACCCAAACCACTCCCTCTTGCTACATCAATGTAGGATATTTGCATCATGGTCTGAAAATCCTCCCACCATAATCCAAGGTTGAAATATACCCAACAATTCCAACAGATTCTAATGGGCCATCCTCACAGTTCCATCCTCACTAGTGTGGCCATTCTGTTGGGTTGGTCTAAGAGGAACCAACTCAATGTCCACCAAATGATTGCTACCAAAAATATATACGAAATAATTTTCCAGATGATCTTGTCTACATCGAGCACCCGAATTTTCTAAAACATTCACAATGAGATTTAAATCACTATCTAAAATTAAGGATCCAATTTTCAGAATACCACAATCATCCATGCAGTCCCAAAAGCTCCGTTGCGTTGTATATGGTGCATATATATTTAATATATGGAACATGTGCTTAGATCCTCTAGTGAATCCTGATAACAATATGCCTACAAATGATTTACAAGCGAAGAAATCAACCACTTGAGAATCCCATAACACAACTAATCCCCTAAACAAACCATAAGCATCCAAAGCACAAATCCACCAGCCATGACATGTCTTTAATAAAATTTGTCAAGTCTTAAGAGCGTCCAACATAGTTTCTTGTAGAAGAATGATCTAGGGTAATTGGTTCTCAATCAAATGTCTTAGGGCAAGTCACTTTGAGGTCGCCCCTTGTCCCCTAACATTAAGAGAAAATATCTTCATATGGCAAACCTTTCCACGAGCAAAGAGTCTCTAAGAGCCCGATTAGGAAATATATAACAAAGAAGAGATTGATCAATAGGGACCTCTGAAGTGTCAAGATTACCAGAAGACACCATATCCGGTGTCCTGGACGTCTTTGTTCTAGCCCACCTCTTCTTTCTTAGAGTCACGTTATGGCGAGAACTAGCACTAATAGTAATAACATCCCCAACGGATAGCTTAGAATGGAGGGACAAAGATTCCAAATCAATAACCGGTTGAGGTGAAGAAGCTCAATATTACTACCCACAGCGTTGGTGGGCGAGAGGGGACCCAAAAAGGAATCAAATTGGATCACCAATGAAAGTGGTTGAGAAGATGTATCAGTCCTACCTGATCAGGAGAGTCCAATCACCCCTATAGAATGGGATCCTCATATATAGAATGTCCAACAAAGGGTGCCTGAGAGGAGGGGAGAAATGAAGAAATTCCATTAGAACCAGAATGAAGACATGACTTAGTAAAAGTCGGCAAAGGATGGAGCTCACATGCCTCCTTACGGTGAGAGGAAAATCCAACCCCCAAATAATCAACCATAGAAGAGACACTAGAAGGATGTGATATAGAGAGTCCATTCAATGTGACAAAAGAGAAATAAAAAAATGACATATCCACCTCATTACATCCAAATTTATAAGGCAAAGTAGAAATATCAGGAGAAGGTGATATGTCCCCGACCGACTCCTCAACTAATTCATAATCAACATGAATATAATTCTCAGGAACAATAGGGAGTGAAATCAGAGAAGTACTTGATGATATAGGAAGAGTGGCCCCAATACCATCAAAGGAAGCATCACAAATGAAGTCATTCGACCCATATGCAACATCGACGGAGCTGCCTTCATATGACCAAAATGCAAATTCAAGCTAAATTAACAAGAATAAGATGCCAAAATATGGCCAATCTCATGACAATCCAGACATTTGAAAGGAATGCCCCAAAAATCAATGTGTTATCAGATATTATGACCACCCCAACATAAATATAATGTCGCATGTAATCCCTCCTCAAAGTCAACTTCCATTAGGATCCAAGCGATCCTTTTGTCTATACTACATAAGCTACACTCCTCCAAAAAGATAAATGATCTGGATTGGATCATTTCATTGTTTTCCATCCAAATCGATGCATTGAAAGTGGAAAAAGTGGAGAAATAAACTCACATCATTGTTTTTATCGATAGGACCCAGTTAGGCAAAACAAAGTCTGAAACCTTCAGACAGTGTTTTGAGGAATCAAATGACGTTTTCTGGGGGTAGAACTTTTCCTCTTTAGCATGACACATTTTCATGTTATTCTACACACAAAGACTTTTCCAATGACGTAAGAATCATGTCACTCTGTGTTAGTATGTGAAAGTTATGCCACTCAGAAGTTGACCTTCCTATTTTCACCACTATAGTTCGAGAGAATGCCACGTCAGCCTCCATTATTCATGGAAAAGGGGTCAGCCACATGATTATGACATAAATACATAAGAGTTGAATGAAATCTTATGAATTTCACCTGCAACTCTAACATGGTTGCTTTTGTGTGTGCAATGAGAAGGTGGCCAAGAGGGTGTAGCCAGTGCAATTAGTTTGTTGAAATGTCCGAAATTATCAGGCATGGAAGTTGGTGACATTGCAATGGATGAGTGCCTGAAAGTCCGATCACCTGATAATGGGCGATAAAATCAAAGCTCTGCCTCCATGACGACATGGATAAGAGCCACCTCAAAGATATTGTCTTGCATGCCACTGACTTCTGTCCAACCTTCCACCAAGCCAAGTGTTGCCATCCAACATGTACCAATAACACCACTAAAACCCAAACAAGATGTCAAAATGTTAATAAGGAACACAATCAAATGAATGGACCAAAAATAAACACCATATATTTCTAATGTGTCCGCAGCCAACCCCATATGATAGCTAAATGGTTAGATGACAGGATGTGCCATCCACCCAGCTGGAGACAACAAAAAATTATGTGATATGTAACCCCTTTAGTAAATGAACAAATCACCCAAAGTAGCTGAGCAAAATCACCTCAATAATACCATCAATGATGGTCATATCCAAATATATCTCCACATTCAAAGTAGGACGCCAAATACATTGATCATATATCAACCACAATCTCATAGTTAATACCAATAGCAAATGATATGTCACTTCCTAAATGAAGGAGTAAATCCCTCATAATGAACCACCTAAAAGTCCAAAGATAGGTATCAAAACGATCACCAAAGGATCAAATGGAGAAATACCAATTCAAAATAAATCATCCCACCTCGTGCAACCAAAGGCAAAAGATCCAAGAAGTGTACCGAAAATACCAAAACAGACTCCTACGAATCTTAGAAATAAAAATTACGGTGGCCAAGTGAACGCAAATGCCTTGAAATCCCAAGTAAAGGACACCGCAATAAAGGATGACAACGACATCGAGTGAAAAAACAAATGATGTCACCACTAACCATGGAGACCATTCCTTGATCACCAAGCCCGAAAATGTAGCCAATAAAGACTAGATAGATACAACCACCCAAAATAAAATCAACTAGCCAAGTTAATTAATACGCTAAATTTGAAATTCAAAGATCTCCTCGCATGCACAATGTAAGAAAATGACTCTCCAAAGAATAGGAAAAAATAGACTGCCCATAGGTAGGAGAAGAAATGATGCACCGATGATGCAAAGTATTTGCAAGTTAAGCCCCCGTGATCACGATAAAGATGTAGAAAAACAAATAAGAAAATTAATCTATGCAAATAATATGCCCAAAACCACATGTCGACCGCTCCATATCATCATTACCATCGAAATAATAACATAAATATTCAATAGATCCTCTATAAGTCAAGAAAAAACATCGTTGATTATAGAATCAAATCTAAGAGAACCTTGATCAAGGGATGACAAAAAATAGATAAAAAATAATTCTCAGTTAAAACTAGAAATTTCCAACACTCTGCATATTCATTCAAATCCAGGAAAAAGTAAGCTCTGCAACATCAATGTTCCACAAGTGAATAATCACATACTCCTCACTCCTAAAAACCCGCTCATACAATATACACATCCAAGAAATAAACTTGCAATAAAACTAGAAACATTGTCAAAGAGTACTTGTCAACTACACCCCACCACATCGAACCTGTTCATCCTTCTTGCCCATCCTTCCTCTTGCACTCATTTTCTTCGAGCTTAGCTTCTTAGACGATGCAAAGCTTCCCCACCACGTTGAACCTATTCCTCATTCTAACCCTAAGCTTAGGCATCTCCAAATAATATGATTCATTTAAAAGAAACAGGATAAGGGACCTCCCTTATACATTCATCCAACTAAGCATGCGTGACTGTAAGATCTAGTTATACAGTGAAAAATGTTTTATTAGAAAAAAAATAGAACGAGGCCTTTAATTGGGAGACTAAAAGTGATTTCATTTAGTCCCACATGGCTTTGTTTTGATATTTGATATTGCCATTTTCTCGAGGAGATTACTTCTTATTGGTTTGTGAGGACGAATTACCCCTTGCATGCAACATTCTCCATGTTACTGAGAGAAATAATTTGGAGAATATCTTGGTTATTTTACATAGATATCATAGTTGAGCTTCACTTTTGGTTTGAAATCTATGGTCTAGAGTAGATTTAAGGATAATGATGCTGGTACAGTAACGTTCCTACAATGATTTTGCAAATTTCAATTCAAAATCAGGGTTATGCATTTCTAGATTTAATGTGCATGCTTGAACTGTGTTTTAAAAGCATTTTGGTTAAATTTCAATTCAAAATCAGGGTTATGCATTTGTAGATTTAATGTGCATGCTTGAATTGTGTTTTTAAAGCATTTTGGTTATCTGAGTTTATTCATTTTGATAATATATTGTAATCCAAAACTTAAAAATAAACCTCAGTTGTATGAGTTGTGGGATTTCCTAAATATTGTTATGTTCTGAGTTATATATGAGTTGTGGGATTTCCTAAATATTGTTAAATTTTCTGATTTATTTCATTGTTGCCAAAAATCTGACCTATATAAGTTAATGGATTTTCCTAAATATTATTATTTTTTTGAGTTATTTCATTACTCCCGAAAATCTGAGCTATATAAAAATAAAAAAAAGAAATATATAATGAATGTGACAACATCAAAAAAAGTTAAATCAACCTAAATCCCTCGTAAACTTGCATTCCTAAAGCATCGATAGGAATTATTTTGTTAATGTGTAATTTGTTTTTTTCTAAATACAAAGGAATTAATAAATGACATTAAATGATAACAAGTTTACACATAAAAATATTTGATGGCTTTGGTGCTTCATAAATTTGTGTTTTAAATGGATTTAAATTAATACTAATAACGTAGCTTTATGATCTTGACCAAGCTAGATATCATATTATTATACAAGAGCTCTTATTTATGCTATAAAATCAACTTTAACATTGCATAATAACTTTTTAATTTATTTTCAAATAATTTTATTTTATTTTTCCAAAAAAACACTCTTTTATTGAAAATATGAAAGAATACATTTGCTAAAAAAACCATAGATATTGATAGTTTTTTTTGTCAAAATAACCTTAAAATTACCAAAAAACTAAAACCACCCCTACCAACATAAACTGATGATTACATAATACATGCAAAAAAATAAACAACAAAAATATCACAATATAAAAATCATCTTTTCCAAAATAATTTCCTTAAACCGCAAGTTCTCATTAATATAAAGCAATTAATCCCCAAAAAAAAGGCAATAACCAGAAAAAAACAATAAATACATGTGCTTGAAATCTACCCATTTCTCAAAAACTAGGAATCTTTCAACATAATTTTATTAAAAAAATCACTCTAAATTTATATTTTTAATCAAATTTCGTTATCTAGCGTTCCATTTTTTTAGAAGGTAGAAAAACTAACCTCACTCAGCTGTAAAATAAAAACTCACTCATTACTATTATTTAAAAGAAATCATGTAACTTGGGGATTACCTGCTAATTATTCCTAAAACAACACATATTTCTTTATTTCCAAAAAAACAAACTGTTACTAAAACAGAAATAATAGACCCTAATATAATATTTTATATACATATATAAAAAAGATTCGATCACGCACGATTCCATGAAATTCAACCGAACTAAGTTACAATTAATAAAAAAACAAAACTTCGTCCTCAAGTCACTCGACACAATTGTATACCTATTGAAATATATTTAATGGCCACCTTTAAAAACTGAATTTGAATTTGTTAGTTTAAAACCCGATTCACTCTTTTTTCATGCATTGAATTTTTTAGTTTCGTTGAGCACAACCAGGTTTCGGGAGGCCAAGACAAGGGTTTATAGAATACCAAGGCAATGGATATCGACTGGATCAATGCCCCTCATTCCCTGGGGGTAAATACCAGCTTTGATTTATAGTTATGTCTGATATATAATCGAACCTCTTCATTGGCCACGGTTCCAATTCCCTTGGCGTCATTTCATTTAAACTCTAAACGTCTTCTTTTAGAGTACAATACTAATATCGCTTTTCCTTACTCTTCTTATTGCAGACAACAATTATCGGGGTGACCTACAATGGAGGAACGGTTCTGGGAGCTGATTCGCGGACAAGCACGGGTAAGCTTATTTGTTTCACTTCGTGGGGTTTGAATGGGTGATCATGTGTTGGTCTGCTATAAACCTTTGCAGTCCCTGGAAACTAGAAACAGTGCAGCCCTGCATTTGCGCGCATGTCTCATGGGAGAACTTGAAGAACCCTCGAAGTAATGATTGGGAAATATTTTTCCGGAGTGAATTGCTACTGGAGAGATACATAAAGTATATTTTCGTCTACGAAGATAGACCCTGGTAGCAACAAATAGAGAATGTAACCAACAAGGAAACTCAAACTTGGGGCACCCATGGGGTGGTAACTGTTGGTGACAATCTTTAAGCATGCTCACTTTTCCTACATATCTTTCACAAGATAATGCAGCCAAGTCTGAAAATCTGGGTTTGACTGCTAGCTAAAAACGAAGACATGTTGTCTGTTCGGGCAAACATAGACCATTTAAATAGGTAATGGGGTTTGAACTACGTAAACACATAAACAGTATTCTGTGAAACACTCCCCATTGATCAGTGCCAATGAAGCCAGAGATATAAATGTTTGATTGGTCAAGCTTACTGGGAGTCATCTATTTACTCATCTAGCTCATTATTTGCTTCGCCATAGTATTTTTATTAAAGGATAAAGTACCATATCTGTCAATTGGGTTTATTTTGGGTGGTTGGGAGGAATGATTGTTATCCTCCCCATTCCTGTTCAGGTTCAATTTTTGAAGTAGTGTTTCTTATGAGTCCCACTACCAGTTGTTGAAGACCATGTAATGTCTAATTTTGACTAGGGTGTTCAATAAATCAAAAGAATAATACAACAGCAGTGCACATTCACCCATTCATATAACAGTAGGTGTCATTGAATAATAAAAGGATTCCAACAGTAGTATGATTCTTCAGCAAAACCACAGCAAATTAGGGCTGATTGCCCAAGTTACAGTAAACTGATTCCACCAAAAAACCACCAGTATATTTCTGAGTGCAATGTCAAAATTCAGTAGACAAATATTGTAACTGTCACTAGCTCAATTCTGTGACTTCTAGACTAAATGCCTAACTATTGCTTATCTGTTTGATTACCCTTGCTCTGAGTTTCCAGTGTCCACCCACGGCAGTGTAACTCCTTGCGCTGGTCCTGCTACTTGCTGTTCAGGGTGTCCAAATTCTCGAACTTTGTGTTGCCTCAAAATGCTGCTGTACCAGATTTGCTGTTCTCAGCAATGCCTAGAATTTGGGCTGATCAGAACAGAAATTTCGGCCCTGCAGCTGCCTGTGCCTTGAGGCTTGCGGTTCAACACAGAACCTTCTCGCTGCTCCTTCAATACTTGCCATCCTTCAATGCTTAGCTGCCCTTGATAACCTTTGCTGCTCCTGAACAGCGTTTGTCCACAGAAAATTGCTCCCTTGTTAGCCAGAACAGATCATAAATGCTCCAAGAGAATATGCTTGTGCCAGAACAGAGAAAAAACGTGTCTAGCTAGAGTGGGATGAACTCCACCGAAACTAGATGGGATTATCTAGGGTGGGATCACCTCCATTGAAACTAATCAAGAAGAAAGGGTCTTAAAACCCTCACAGCCTCGGGCTCAAAGAAAACAAAGACAATTCAATGCAATTCGAAAAGTGATTCCAACTCTGCTTTATTTATAGATTTCCCCATGGGGTTTTCTCATATGTGAGGAGTTGCAAGTGCAACCCCCAATTTGGGCTTTTTGCCCCAGCTACCCCAATATTTAGTATTTACTCAATGATGCCCCAAACATTGGATAATTGGGTTTTGCCCTTTAACAATGACTATACCCTATGGGGTTGGATAGGCTATTGCATCCTCCCTTGGGCAATTAATCCATAGAGAACATTATAGTTGTTGAGAAAAATGGTACCAAGGAGGGGTTTCCTAGTGCATTTTGCTTTTGGCCCAGGAAAACACATGAGACACCTTTTTAGTGTGTGACTTTATGATTTATTGAAATCATGTGAATTTTGGTCACTTTATAAGGTACAAAAATATTAAATTTGGCAACTAGGGCCAAACATTACTTTGGACAGTTCTTATGAGGCAGTTGATACTTTTCTTGGATTCCTCTTTCTGAGAGGTGTAGGATTGATCTAAAGATCATCCCATTCTGACCTGTACAAATGTAGTTATGAATTTATTTTGATTATGGACAAATTGTCAAGTTCGGGCAGCCATCAAATTAGCCTCCTCCAGCCTTCAACGTTGCATATAAATACAAGGTTCCTCCTCCTCATTTTGGCATCTCATCTCATTCATCTTTCTCTCTCTCATCTTGATTGGGTACGGATTTCTGGGCCACTCTCTATCTCCACACGTGTGAAAGGAAGACTGTCTTTTCTAGCTGTTGTGTTGACCACTAAGTCACCTGACATGGGGATTCGGGACACGTAGGATTCGAGATTCGTGGTGTCGGATTCGGACACGTAGGATTCGTTATATAT
>APFE030125287.1:29352-43072 GCA_000404065.3 Pinus taeda | reverse complement strand
CGACACTTGATCTGTGGCTTGGCACCCGATTGGTCCATGAATTCTATTTAAAGCGCATGGAGGGTCATTTGTAGGTTAACCGTGCATGAGAGAAGCTTATGTAAATTTTCATTCTTTTATTAATAAATTGCCTGTAGTAGCCACGTTGGGCGCAGGTCGTGGACTGTTTCCCTCTCTGAGGGTTTTAACCATGTCAAAATACTGGTGTATTGATCTGTGATCTGTTTGTGAGCGGTGTCCTTTTGGTGTTCTGTCTCAGGAACTTACCCTGTAAATTCCTACATTTTCTAGGTTTTGGAGACAATTTTTAGTCAATCTAACCTAACACACTATGTACATTATTTCTTTCCTAATCAACTTCCTTAAGTTTGTGTTATTCGTTACCAACAATACTTCCATAATGCATGAATAGATCTAATCCTATGGTTCCCATTCTGGAAATTTTATTTTCTTCAATGGAAAGAGGTTGTGGATTGTACAATGGAACCTTCTCCTTTGCCATCATTTTTGTTTCTTTGATTCTTTTGCATAGCTAATTTAATGGAGTGCTTTTACATCACCACCTTACTATGATCTATTTTATATTTTCAAAGAGTATTTTAGTATTTTTTGCTTAGTATTATTGAATTTTTTTTTCATGATGGATTTTCTCTCCCTCTAGGAAAATCATATTTGATTTGGTCCTTCAAAAGCAACAATGTCATATTTTCAAGTATACTACTTGAAAATACTTATTATGGGTTTCTGTGTGTGTGTGCGAGAGAAAGAGAGAGAGAGACCCTTTCAATGTTTTTTAGGTTTGAACTTTTATTACCAACAATATGACAAATACATTATAGATTGTATTGCACTAGTTACTAAGTCATTGATATATGTTGGTTTTTCCTAATGATTCATTTGTTCTATGTAGATGACAAGATGGGAAGGAAGCAAGCTAATCCGCTCTAATTGTTCATAGGACTCCTGCTGAACCTATATAGATCCATAAAGACACCACCAGAGCTTACAAAAGAAGCACACATCCATTGATCATAGAGTAGCTCCCATGCAACTCATCCATGACCCCTCATCCATTCCCCTCTATGTACAAAGTACCACCTATATTGGCAATTGCTCCACTATTTGTAATCCAAAAACCATGGCACCTTCTCCAAGAACAACACTCCACCCTTCAAGTTTTTTCCAACAAACCTCAAGCATTGCCTACAAAACAACAACACGAATATAGACATCCTTTGAGTAGGAAAAGATCAAGCCTCCATGGGAAACAATCCCCTTCTTCCCTTATAAGCAGTCAAAGCAGGAACACATGCGCTGGACATCAAAGCAAAGAAACACCCTATATAACAAATTAACCTCACTATATAGTATAGATAAATTGGAAAATAACAATCCTTATAATCACCTTAGAACAAATCTAGAAACAAGCTCCATGATTACATAGAATGCATATACATCTACAAATTCAATAGAATCTTGCCAAATGGAGAAAATGTATTAAAAAATAGCCAAAAACTAGGCTAGAATAATCACATTAATATTTGTGCCAAATGTTTTTCTGTTTTATCTCAAAATTTCAAAGGAGAGAGTTAGAGTCTTAACTTGCAGATCTTGGTTTTGGGAAAGAGCAGGATTCTTCTTGAAGCCATGGTCTCCAGAATCCATTCCAGCAAATGTTTGTCACCACCACACTAGTGTGGGTGAGGCTTCCAAAATATTCCACTCTATCTTTCAAAAGAAGAAGTCTATGAAAGAATTGGGAATCCCTTTGGAAAATATATTAACTCAAGCAACAAGAACAAGAAAACTAGAGTATTCATGTATGCCAAATTAAGCACATAACTAGATCTCAACAAATAATTGCCAGACAATTATTTTGGATCAAATGTTGGAGTAAGGACACTTCCATCGGTTGTAGTGTCTGTCACAACTCAACCACATTATTGCAAACAAACACAAAAGGTAGTTCAAACAATATCCAAAAAGAATACCCCCCTGTTCCAATACAACTTCGTCAATTTTCTCTATGTTTATCTTGGCGCCTTCCAGACATTTCTTCACTATTTGCATGTAATTTCCAAACAAATCAGTGTTGGGCTCTTCAAACTTGGGTCTTGTGATCTTCATGTTAAAATATAATAATATAGAGACAATCAATATCTATCAGTCTCCATTGCAAAAGATATAATTATCTTCTCCTTCTCACATTTTGAATGAAATCTCTGAAAAATTATGGCACTCGTACTCAACTGCTTCTTGAGTTTTTTTCGAAGTGTCAAACACAATGACTGAACAATTTGTTTTCCTTCACCTAAAATTTACCACCATGAACATTTAAGAATGGAAATGTCGAAGGTGCCTTCACCTAAGTTAATATTAGGCCAAGAGGTAACTCATCAAATTTAATTGTATTCTTCATTCATGTTGTTCATTATTATATACAAGAGGGAGTGACTGTTCAGTTCATCTCCCGATGACTCTCCATTTTCTCTATTAATTATTTACACTAATTACAGTTGTTCACCCAATCACTATGATTAGGTGTCAACATTCCCCCCCTTAAGCTGAAGGGATGTTGGTGAGTCCAAGCATCGTTCTGAATCTTTCAAGCTTTTCTCTTCCAAGCTCTTTGGTGAAGATGTCTACAATCAACTCATTAGTGGAACAATGGCGAAGATGGATTGTTTTGGCCTCAACATGATGTCGAATCAAATGATATTTTGTATTGATGTGCTTCGTTTGATCATGGAACTTTGGGTTCTTGGCCAACTTCATTGTCGAGGTATTGTCAATCATGAGTGGAGTCGATTGTACTTGTTTTACCTACAAATCTTCAAGAATTTTCCTAAGCCACACAAATTTTTTTGTTGCCTCAACTGCTGCCACATATTCTGCCTCTGTTGTGGAATCTGCTAGAACTGATTGTTTGCGTGATCTCCAGGAGACAGCTCTTGACCCAAGACTCATAGCATAACCTAAAGTAGATACCCCAGTTTCTTTATCTCCATCGAAGTCTTAGTCAAAGTATCCAATCAAGCTGAAGTCACCCACCTGTGTATACTTGATTCCAAAGTCTTGAGTTCCCTTCAAGTACTTTAGAGCTCTTTTTGCAGCAGACCAATATCCCTCACAAGGATTTTGCATAAACCTGGAGAGGATTCCAACAACAAACTAAATGTCTGGTCTGGTAGTAGTTAGGTAGTTGAGACTTCCTACAAGTTGTCTATACTTTGTTGCATCCTCAAATTCTTTTCCTTCAATGGATGTGAGCTTAAGTTTTGTTCCATTGGAGTAGTAAGAGGATTGCCTTCAATCATGCCAAACCTGTTCAACAGATCTCCAATGTAATTCTTTTGAGAAAGGAATATGGACTTCGGATGTTGAGTTACTTCAATACCAAGATAGTAATGAACATAGCCCAAATCAGTCATTTCGAAACCTTTCCTCAATTCCTTCTTTATGGATGCAATGTAGCTTTCATTGTTCCCTGTCATCAAAATATCATCTACATATGCCACAAGATATACAACTGTTTTGCCAACCTTCTTGACAAACAAAGTTGCATCATTAAGATCATAATGTTTGAAATTGAGTTTTAGAAGATGCTTAGTTAGTTTTTCATACCAGGCTCGTGGTGCTTGTTTGAGGCCATACAAGGATTTCACAAGTTTGCGTACTTTATGTTCATGTCCTTTCACGACAAATCCTTTGGGCTGGGACATAAAAACATTCTCTTTTAAATCTCTATTCAAGAAGGTGGTTTTTACATCCATTTGATAGACTTTCCAACCATTCTGAGCTACTAGGGAAAAGAGTGTCTGGATGGTAGCCCATTTTGTTGTGGGGGCAAAAGTCTCCTCATAATTGACCCCTTCCTTCTGTGCAAAACCTTTTGCCACAAGCCTGGCTTTGTGATTGTCAAGTGAGCCATCAGCTTTATATTTGTTCTTGTAGACCCACTTGGAGCCAATTGGTTTGGTTCCCAATGGAGGATAAACCAGATTCCAAATGCCATTCTTTATCAAGGCATCATACTCCTTTTGCATTGCTTCTTTCCATTCATCATGAGAAGCAAATTCTTTGAAGGAAGTTGGTTCAAAATCTGTAGTCAAATTCAATTCACAATCATAAGAAACATCCATATCAACAGGTGAATCAGAGTCATCTACATCACCTCCATTTTGTCGGGTTGAATTTCTAGTTCCTGTCTTTTCAACCTCATCAGGATGAACACTTTCAAGTGTCTTTGTCAGCCACTTTGGGGGACCTTTCTAAGATGGTCCAGACTACTCCGTTGATTGAGTTGGGACTGAATCAAGATTGAGTCTCCCAATTCTGTCAATCACATCACTCAAAGTATCATCCGTTGTTGGAGTTTCATGCAGAGGAGAGAGTGCTTCAGAAGAAGATTCCACAGGTTGATCTAGTATAGGAATCCCCCCTTCAAGATGTGGAATATGATTATCAAATTCTTGAAATGATTTTGCATTTGCAAATCTATCCAAGCGATCAAGTTGTCGCTCAACAACATTATCAGTTTTGGATGATTCAAGAAAGATTACATCTCTAGATACAACAAACTTCTTTATTCACTTCATCATAGAGACAGTGTGCGTTGGAGGTGTTTGAATACCCTAGGAAGATACACTTACAACTTCTTGCACCAAGTTTGTTTCTATGTACCTTTTGTATCAAGGCATAACATGTGGAACCAAAGACCCTTAGATGCTTTACCGAAGGAATGTGCCCAATACCACATTTCATAAGGAGTCTTGTTTCTAATAGCATTAGATGGACATCTATTCTTTACATATACAACACATAGAACTGCATCATCCCAAAACATCAATTTTACATTTTTTGAAAAACAACATGGAGCGCACCATAATTAAGATTGTCCTATTCATTCTTTTAGCTACTCCTTTCTATTGGGGATTATAAGGCACAGTTGTTTGATGTTTGATCCCATGTTAGCGAAGATAGTTTTCAAATTCATTTGAAGTGTATTCTTTTCCATTATCAGTGCGAATAGAGCCAATATGAGATTGTGCATTATTTTCAATCCGTGTATGAAAGTTCTTGAATGTTTGAAAAGCATCAGATTTGTTCTTCAATAAATAAACCCAACACATTCTGGTGTAGTCATCAATAAATGTCATCATATATTTATTTCCATTTGCAGAAGGAATAGGCATTGGACCACATAAATTTGAATGAATGAGTTCAAGTTTTCTATGTGCTCTGGAATGTGAATCATGAAAATATTGTTTGTTATGCTTTCCTAGAATGCAAGCATCACATTTCTTAAGTTTCCTAGGAATTGTAGGCAAACCAGTAACACCATTTTTCTTCAAAAAGCAGAGGTTGCCATAGTTCAAGTGTCCAAATCTAGCATGCCATAATAAACTTTATTGAAATGTACCTTCTTCATAATGAGAATTGTATGAGAAATTTTATGATCAAGCAGCGGTACCTTGCAGCTTGAGAAGACTTTCTTCTTCTATCCCCATCATCTCAAGTGAGTGGTCTGATGCTTTTCTCACCTCAAGGTTGCCATCAAACATATGAATAGATTGTCCTTGCTAGCGGATGTGGACCAAGGACAACCAGTTTCTCCTCAGCTGTGGGAGATATAGAACATGATGCAGAAGAAAGTCTGGAAGACCAAGCAATTTAAGCCTGATTGTGCCAAGCCCTGATGGCTTGAGTTTTGATTTGTTTGCAAAGTATACTGCTCCATCAAAATTGTCAGTAAATTCTTCAAAAAAATCTCTTCTAAAACTCATGTGGCAAGTTTCTCCTGAATCAAGCAACCAATCATTTTTCCAAGAAGCAAGTGAAGCATTAAATAAGTCTTCATTTACTCCAATATTACAGTGTGCCACAACATAGTGAGTGGATTCAGGTGCTTTACCTTTCTCTTTGTGATTAGTTTTGCCTTTGGGTTGGTTTCTTTCTTGCTCAATTATGTCCCAAGGAAACTTGCATGTGGATGCATCATGTGATCCATCTCTTTTGTAGCGTATGCAGTGCAAATCTGACTTTTCTCCTTGAGAGTGTCTGCCCCCCCTGCCTCTGAAATTTCTTCCTCTTCCTCTGCGACCACCTCTTCCTTTGGAAGAATCTTGAGCAAGATTCTTTTCTCTATGTGCAAGGCACACAGCCTCTTCAGAAGACTGAGGAGTTGTCTTCTTCCCAAAAGCTTTCTCTCTTTCAGCGAATTTTTTCACAAGGGAGTCAAAGGTAATATCTTTGAGGTTTCCATTTGCTTGCAATGACTCAAGATAATTTGAGTAAGTGGGATAAAGTGCCTTGAGAAAAGATATCAGAGGAATATCCAGTTCAACATTAGTGACTTTGATATCATGCATAATGGATTTTACTTCCGATGCAAGAGCAAGAGGATCATCATGTTTTAATTCAAGGGTGGACAGTTTAATCATGAGTTGAACAACTTCAAGTGCAGAGTGTGAGTCATAAAGTTCCTTCAATTTTTGTAAGGCTTCAAAAGCATTTGAAAATGGCGAAATATGGCGACTCACCTCTTCATTTATTGATGCTGCAATCAATGCATAAGCCTTGCTGTTCTTATTTTCTCAAATGGCGAATTCCTTGTCTGAGGTAGGTTGTTCTAGCACTTTGTCTCTGTTTCCAACACACACTCCTTTCCACAACTCATTAATTTTCCGCGACCATTTTGTATAGTTCTCCTTCTTGATGAGAACCACTCCAACTATAAAGATCAATGGATGCATTTAAATGTGTACTGTGTAAAAAAAATGCTCCTTTACTGGAAAAAATTTGCACTTGATGTGTAAACAAAAATGTAAAAATATTATTATGATATGTAAATATCAGAGGTATATATGGCAGAGGAGTTTTAACGGGGAGGTATATATGGTATGGAAACACAGTATTAAAATGTAATTATATATAATAATAAAAAAACACATGTATTAAAAACCGAGAGTGGGAGAGGAGTGGATTCAGACCGCGTTAATGCGAAGCATTACAAGTATTACTGAACACAGTGATAAACAGTAAAACAGAGTGTGGTATGTGGACCTGCAATTAAAAACCTTATACAGTGGTGGTATCTAGATTAGCGTGGTATACCATCTCTGAGCATGAAGCCAATGCCCGCACCACGATATTTGACATCCAAGGCTCCATCAAAAAATAGTGTGGCTGTAGCAGCAGAAGGATTTACCATCGCTCCCATCTCATCCATGCTTCCCCCTTCGTCGACACGTTTAGTGAAAATTTGTATGGACGAGAATGCACATATGGAGGGAGTGTGAATGGAGGGTTCCACTGTGCAATATCCAAGAGTAAGGGAGAAACCACAACAGAGAATAATGGCAGTTGAGAGGGCCGCAAAGGGTGGTTCGATAGCTCAAGAAAGTTTCGCTGCGTGGGGAAATCAGGCTGAGAAACACGAAGCCCTGCGCTAAATTGTAGGTCTAAGAGACTTTATTCAGTAAGATGTTCTCATGTTGATGCCTCCCAGAAGGCGTGTGAAACATCTAGGCAGTCAGTTTCAGAATCTTCTTTCAAGGTCCAAGCTTTGGGTGGTGGAGCCTGGTAAGACGGAATTGGTTTTTCAAAACCATTACAAGATTCCGAAGAAACTGTTCCATTTATATGTAACGTAAATAGTCCCCCAACTAATGAAAATAAACCAAAGGGCAGGAGCATAAATAACCGGCAGAAGAGTTGCACGCCTAAAAGAGCACCGTCAGACTTTCTTGGGGATCAGAATGGGCAGAATAGGAGTTACAAAGTAGAGAAGCCAAAAATGGCACTGGCTTTGATACCATGTCCAACCAGGAGGTAGCTCCTCAAATGTAATTGTATTCTTCATTTAGGTTGTTCTTTGTATTATACAAGAGGGAGTGATTGTTCAATTCATCTCCCTATGACTTTCCATTTTCTCTATTATTTATTTACACTAATTACAGTTGTTCACCCAATCCCTATGATTAGGTGTCAACAGTTAAGAACCATGATTGTGTTATTTTAACTGGAAGAATAAACATTTGTGTGAAATCCATAGGCTATAGTTGTAGTGGTGGGTTTGTTAATAATTTTCATTGCACTAAGACTAACAACATTTGTTGCATATTTGGTAGCCCTCCTCTGGGAAATGTTAAAATAGGTAGGCACAGTGAGCCCCAAAATTTTCACATCACAACCTAGGAAACCTTCAGCTATCTTTTTCATTTTCATTAAAATCATAGAAGATATCTCCTCAATTACATAGAGTCATCAAACAAGCCCATCACAAACACCATCAGCATAACATTGAATTGGTACATCACATTGCTATCACATCCACTAATAATAAAAGTATATTGTATAAGCCCTAAGGCTATATCAAGGGTAAATTAATGTCAAAGTTAGTCAACCAGAGTAGGGAACTACATCGTGCCAATGAAATAAGTAAGATATAGTTCTAATTTAGTAACTAAATCACCAAATTACTCCAGGGTATGGGCCATGTTTCTAGAAAATTCAGATTGGTCGTGTATCTAAAGGAAGGAAACAAACTATGGTGATGGGAAGCATGGGATGGATAAAGTCACTTCGAGAGAGGTGCAATGGGGGGAGAGGGGATCAGAACAAAGAAAAATAGGAGGAGAGGAGAACGATCTAGAGAAATTTGTAGGTGAAAAATAGAGTGGCTATGAACAACATGGAGTCAACGAGTGAACCCTTTGAGGTAAAGAAACCAATATGGGAATGTAATTCAATTGAATTGAATAATGAAGTCAGTGTGAAAACCTTTAGGTTGAGCAAGAGGCCATAAGATTGTTTAAATAGCTGGTGTGAATTTGCACATAAAGCACTAGGGAAAGTAGAAGCACTAAGATACTATAAATTTAGTGAAGGAATCCCTTTTCATGTTGTGCAGGCACGTAGTGGCATACTGTGAATTTTAACAAGCCCCAACTCAACAATTGAAAGGTTGAGCATTAATTTCCTATGCATGAAGGAGAGCGACTTTCATGTACTCTACCCTATTTTGAACGCTATAAACCCTAAGTGACACTTTACCTTAAGGCATCAAGTATGGATTGAGGGTGGATAGCTACAATAAAGACTATAGTTTAGCTAAGCTTATGGTGGGGTGAAACATAACACTCCCTTCTTTAATTTCCAAAAAATGTAAGAGAAATAGATAAGTGTACTATATCTTTATTAATGAAATGAAATCACTATTTAGTGTTCAAGTATTATTGTTTGGTAAACTACTATGTATTGCAATAACAAGCTAGGAAATGATTATGATGGTTAAAAAAATAAGTACAAATAATAGATTGAATGTTGTATGTAAATTATTGTGTATGATTGGATGATGAGCTGAATCAAGGTGTAATTATGCATAGTAATTCGTTGTTGTTTCTTATAAGGATAGCTTATGTATACAATTATATTCTTTAACATTCCCTATCATAGTAGTATTAAAGTATTGAATGGTGAGAAATCTTGAAGTTTCATCTCTATTTAAGAAACACTTTTTCATCTGGGGATAAGTGAGGATAATGGCTTCTCTATGTGCAAATATTAGAGTTTCTAGAGTGAAGTAGTGGTAATTCTAAAGAAGTGAGAAGAATATTTTGAGTTGGAAGAAATTATGGGTCTGGACATTGACCATATTTTTCATTGCTTAGAGAAGTTTCTTGATTGATGGTAGTGTTCTAGATGCCCTAAGAGGTTTTTGAATACTTTTGCGCCTTCAAGGATTTTATGGGCAAGTTTCTTCCCTATTTGAGTAAGTTTTAGGCATTTTGACAAATATTGGAATCCTTTTGGAAGTTTTAATTTTTTTGGGGTTTTGAGACATTATCCTCAGCCCTTGGTCACACAACAAACCTAGGGCTATGACCTAGAGCTTAGTCAAAAAGGGGCTTAAGCCTTAGTAAGGTAGATTAGTAGAGTCCATGACCATTCAGAGTTTGGCATTAGAACCTAACTAGGGAAAATTTCCTATTTGAAAAGGCCAAGGCTGACATAATACACACATTTAATAGCTGGAAAATATGTTATTGGTATATCAAGCCTCGCAATATTGAGATATCGAGAATTTCCACATGCACTAGTTATAAAATTCCACTGACATCAACGAGCTTGGGCTATTAACAAGTATATGGATATTTTATATCAACAGAGAAAGGATTAACCATTGGGTACCTACAAGGTAACTATTAGAAGCTAGGGGTGTGACCTCAATTTACATTTGGAACCATTTTAGTGGAAGAGTACATTAGCTTACTATTTTCAGAGTTGATTAGAAACAGAGATGTGAATCTGAATCTTAGTGCTAAGTGTATTCCTTTTTTGTATTTGTTGTTTGTGTTTTCAATATATTTTCTTTGAGGATTAAAGCGTTCATAAGTTGCAATTTTTATTTAAGATTACAGTTTTCAATTAGCTAGTTATAGTAGTAATTTTCTGAGTGCAGAATCTGCTTGCCATGCATTGAAAACTTAACATTTGGCACATTAATAAAACCTTCTAGGGCCTATTGATGGATGTCAGGGCTTCGACGAGGAATAGGGAGTTGTCAGAAGGTTTCAAAAGTGAAAAGCCCAAGACTTGTGCTTGAGAAAAGCATTGTGGACCTACAATAGGTTATGTTAGGTTACTGCTTTTCTTTTTTCAGCAGCGTGTTTTAGAAGCAATAATATGACCATATTTAATTACAGATTAAAGAATACATTTGAAGGCACTTCCAACATTGTTGGAAGTGGAAGTGTTGGTTGCAAACACTCACTTGGGGGGAAATCAACATCCTGATGCTATCTCTCCTATCATTAGATTCTATAAGGAAGAAACTCTTAATATATTGTTGGTGGGAGTCTAGAAGATTAGGAAGATATGCTCTGAGATATGTCTTGCTATCAAGTTGTTACAACCCACAACCAAGCGTTGGATGGGGTCTTATAACTATAGGTGTGATGTGAGTTTTCTTGAGATATGAGGTGACATGTCCATAGGTAACTTGTTCGCTAATCATGTAAGACCTATGAAGCTCTCAAATATTTGAACATTAATGTAGTGTCTACTAGGAGTGTAGGAAAGAAAGTTGTAATCAACCAAACAAATCTTAAACTAGGTTGGAGTGTACAAAGTGAGTGAGACTAAGTCCAAGGGACCCTGCTATGTATAGGACCAGGAATCTCTCATCCAAGACGCTAATAACCCTTCATACTCAACATCAGGCTAGTTATGAGAAGATAGGTAAGTATGGAGGCTAGTACGCTGGACAAAGAATATGATTATGGGTTTACATAACAGTTTTTTTATTGTAAAAATAGTAACCACTACATCGGGCCCATTTTAACTTTATATTGTAATTAGTTGAAAATCACAATCGATCCATCCTCGATGGGGTTCATGTTTATAGAATAGAGATTGGATTGGAACACTAGAATTCACACCCTCTCACGCAAAAAATAAAGAAACAATAACGATATTAGAGCATGGAATCACAACAGAACTCAACATTCCACTCATAACGAAGGATTAATGCAAGGAATCGTAGAAGAACTCAGTACACCACTCGTAACTAGAGATTAGAGCATGGAATCATAGCCGAACACATAACTCCACTTGTAACGAGAGAATAGAACATGTAATCGTAGCAAAACTCCACTCCTATAGTCTCTCAATATCTAATAATGTTGCAGTTGGTCTCTCAACCATCAAAAGAAGCCTTCGATATTCACATTGTTTCCTCAGGTGCCTCATCACACAACTAGTAGCTAAAAACAATAACCATTTCATAGGGCCCATTTCAAGAACCCAACAGTCACCTAACCATTGAGCTATATTAGAATGCTTCATGTGCTAGATTTTGCTTATATATATAAACTATAGAGACAAGTTATTTCAGTAAAATATATTGCATAAATGCCAATGGAATTTTAAAATAAAAATCACAGCTTATAATTCAATTCAATACTACCCAAGTACAGAGTAAAACCATAAAGTCTGGGAAGAAACTTACTGGTCAATCTAATCCCAATGTGAGTTGCAGCTCTTCCAAAGTTTCAATAAGCACGTCCAAGCACAAAGCAACCAATCTCATCAATTCCACCATCAATCCCCAGTTAGCCACGGATTCAGAAAGTATTGCAGAGTCCAGACAGATAAATTTATACAACTTGTATCAAAAATTATATTTGTAGCCATCTCCAGATTACTAAATCGAACGACGAATTTGTAGCCATCTCTAGACCGCTAAGCCGAACAACAAAAAGGGAGTCGTATTTACAGTGTCTAAAGAGAACATCAAAGAGGGGTTTAGATTTACACTGCAACCCCCTAAAAATAAGGTATAGGTACATAGGGAGCGTTGATCAATAAGGTGATTCGGATTTAAACAGGAACGCAACAAAATACAGAGATAACCATATACACAAATATGCAGCGGAAATAATACTTCATTTCATTAATGGAAAACACTGAAATGTGCTTACAACCAGAAATGGAAATAAACCAGCTAGGGCGATGGTAGCTTATCTCTGAGAAGAGATGTGGTGACTACATGCCTCTAAATTGTTCCAACTATGTTACAATGAGGCTCGAAGGCCTATTTATTGTTGAGAAACAATGGAAAACCCTTCAAATTCCAAAACCTACCCCTAGAAGATGAAACGCCAAATTGTGGGCCCCGTTTTGGGTAAATTGGTACATCAATTTCCCGGGGTCGTAACTTTGGCATACGATCTCCGTTTGACGCGCATGATAGCTCGTTAGAAATATCTATCCGAGAACTACCCTAGATTTCCCCAAAAACGTCGTTTAGGGCCTCAAAACGACTCCGAAAGTTCAGGACCCGAAAAAACTACTAAAAATAGTAAATTGTGCTACAATTACGGACACTGAAAAAACTGAAAGAGACAGCTGCGGGGGTCCAAATGGGATAGGTGGGTGGCCACCAACATCCACCTGGATCATTCCTCCCCCCTTAGGAAGCAATGGTCCCCATTGCGTTGAGTTCCTCCCTGAGATGAGGAAGCTTCTGCTGAGCTGGGTCCTTGGTGAGCTGTTCTACAATCTCTGATGTGACCAGAAATGGTGGGAAGCATGGTCGATGATGGTCCACATTGAACACTCGATGCAAGTGAAGGAATGGAGAAATGTTGTGCTTCAAAGCATTGTTGCCCATAGCCTTGGTACTGGTGTAAGGACCTTGTTGGAGTGGTCTGAGCTTCTGATGGGTTCTGGTAAGGCGTTCTTTCTATCGATGCAACCAAACTTTGTCGCCCACCTGAAACTTGTGTGGTACCCCTGTGGGTGAGGAGAAGTTGTTCCTGTGTTTTTTCATGACCGTATCCCTTTGCTGCTGCTGCTGCTGCTGCTGCGTGGAGGAACCCTTTACGGGGGTCATGGATGTAGCAATGATCTTTCCCTTACTTTGGGAGTGAACCATACAAATGAATTTCCTGGTCTGTGAGATGAGCTTGCTGCCTTTCTTAGTAGTGATCAAAGAGGTGGAAGTAGGTGGGGCTATCTCTAGTATCCTATATAATGAATTACTCAAAGAAATAATCACAGCACGAGGCCTTGACTCATACACAGCATGTCACCTCCATAAGTATGGCTGGCCTAATAGTACATCACAAACATCCAGAGGTGTAACATCACACAATACCTCGTCTGTGAATGGTTTGATGCTGTAGGAAAGGCGGCACTGCTGGCGAACTTTGAG
>APFE030125287.1:0-21511 GCA_000404065.3 Pinus taeda | reverse complement strand
TTACATGTTCTCAATCAATATAATATACAGATAGTTGGGGATTTTCAGCTTTATGCTTTCCCCGGGTACATACTGTGTTGATATGTGTGATTGATGCTTCAATGTGCGCATGTGAATGTTTCTTAATACTGCTAAATTGATTATCAACGTAGAGGAGATTATGTATTATGCATGTATTCCGCAATTAGTGTATAATCGGGATAATCTCTGTGAATAAGTGTCATATTATTCAAAATTTCTACATGGTATCAGAGCTGGTTGATTTGTAGAAAAAGTTCTACAAGATATCAAAGCGAGGATTGTTCATCAGGTCTATTATTCAGAAAGTGACTACGTTTTATTTCTTCAGGTAGAGTCTGTAATCGGGCCAGGTAGCCTCTGGATTCATCCTTCTTTTGGAAGGTGAGATATCCGGTAAATGCCCATACAGTTGATCTCTGTACGAGAAATACATTGTTCTCACGAATTTTAGATCAGAAGCGGTTGAGTTTTTGAGCTGGTGGAATGGCGCTCAAGGATAAAACTCATAAACATTAAGTGTGAGAATGGAGACAGTATGCCCCAGTATCTCATGAAGTTCACCCAATGCCGAGATGAGCTGGGAAGTGTGGGGGTGACTGTCGATGATGGGGACTTGGTGAGCTTGGCTCTCCTTGGTCTTCTGAAGAGTTGGCATTCCTATCAGGACTCTGTCAATGGTTGGGATAAATTGCTAAGATGGGAAAGACTTTGGTCGGATCTTGTGCAAGAGGAGATCAGGCGGAATACCAGGGAGGAAATCCAAGGAGGGATCCGGCGAAGGATCTAAAGGTGAGGCACTTGCTTCATAGTTTGAGTTGGATTTCACACTCTTCGCATGCATGGTTTCATCCATGGTGGGAAGTGGTTGGTTTCTTGATAGTGGAGCTTCTTTCCACATGACCAGCGACAAAAGTTTGTTCAGTACTTTGGAGGAGGAAGATCTCCAGATACTCATAGCGATGGGTAATGATGAGAAGTATAGTGTCTCAGGTGTAGGCACGGTTATTTTTCAGAGGGAGCATGGATCTCACTTTACCTTGACCGATGTCAAGTATGTACCAGGAGGTGTCGATTGCGATGCTGGAAGATAGAGGCTATGATGTAGTCTTCAGTAAGGGAAAGGTTTTCCTTAGACACATCGTCAATAGACAAGTGAAGCAGATTGGTTCACGGGTCAAGAACCTGTATGCTCTTGAGGTTCAAGATGCATGCAAAGCCTTGAGCAGCAAGGCAACTATGGAGACTTGGTGGTTGAGAGGGAGGGTATATTACCTCTCAACATGCATAGCCAGAAGAAGTCTCAGACAATGGTGGAGGAGCCACGATTGGTGCAACAGCTTCAGGAGGTTGTGGAGCAGCGACAACAGGGGAAGTTGAGTGGAGATCGAGTAGAGACATCTACTCATGCAGAGACCTCCAGTGGGGGGAAACTTCGAGCCAGGTGGGCTGAGGGATCACATGCAGCCATACCTCCAGGTAGGAGGTGGGGTGATGTGGATTGATCGTCCCAAGGAGGAGGGGCATGATCCTTGAGGTACCCAACCTCTTGGATGAGACCTTGCTACAAGAGCCCCGATGTGGAGTAGCAGGAACTGACCGATTGGGTAGAGACAGATGCGGATGGAGTGGCAGAGAGAGCGATAGTGTAGGGAATCCTAGGACAACGCATAGCTAGCAGGCTGCAGCAATGTGAGAGGCACAAGTGTTTTGCACAGTGCTAGGTGGCACAGAGAGGTGTGCAATGGTGCGAGATGCATGGATATGTTGCAGTAGCACAGATGTCAGAGAGGCACCACTTGTCAGCAGCAGGTAGAGCTTCAGCATCAGAGTATGTTCCTAGCCCAACAGAGGGGTCAGTTGGGAGTGTTTTTGTTCCAAGTGTTGTTGGAGCAAGTGGACCGGGAAGATGTGTTGCACGCAGAACATTCACAGAGGCAGGATAGGGGTTGCAGATAATCCATATCTTGTTGAGAGGGAGTGTTGAAAATGCAACAAGATGATGGAGCTTAGTGAAAAGAAGTCGCCTTCGCTAAGTGGTCCCGCAAGCTATTTTTGGCGCAAAGTCTATTTTTAGACATATGGATCATGGTCTATGAGTGGCAGGATGCTATTTGTGGATGATTGGTCAAGTTGGTAAAAATATAAGGACTTCTATTTTTAGACATATGGGCGGAGTCTATTTTTAGACTGCCTGGCTAAAGATAGAACAGTGGAATATTATTAGCTCTTAATAATATTTGGACTATAAACATTATCTTATCCTCTTGGAACACTTCAGTTTGAGCTACGGATGTAGCACATGTAGCTGCTAGAAGGAAATATGTGGTTCTTATGGGTTAACTTGAGTTATTGCATGGAGGACTTCAGTTAGGACTTCAATGATTGAGTTCTGTGGAGTTGGATTAAGGAGTTGATAGAGTTGTGTTCAATTTAACTTGGTTGAAATAGTTGTATTTAGTCTAATTGATCAATAGAATAAGTGATGAGTGGTGTGAATTAGTTATTAATTAATTCACTAATTATTAACTCATAAATCAACCAAAGAATACATCAGTTAACTCAGTGCATGGACAGTTCAGTGGAGACAAGTGTTAGAGGTGAGTGAAAGGGGAAGACAACTGTCAGTTGTGACTATAGTTGTGCATGAGATTTGCACAATCAATGGATTGAGTATTCCCAATGAGGATTGTGTGGTATATCCAAGGGAAATATGAATTTGGATCATTCATTCATCAGTATTCTCATGCTGGATTGCGCAGTGGAGGCATGCAAGCAGTGGAGGAGATTTGAGCCAGTGATTGATTCAGATCTGAGCTAGTTTATGTGTAACAGGTGGAGATAGTACTGAGTACTTGTGAGGAGTATTGTACTATGTATTATTACATGTTCTCAATCAATATAATATTACAGATAGTTGGGGGTTTTCAGCTTTATGCTTTCCCTGGGTACATACTGTGTTGATATGTGTGATTGATGCTTCAATGTGCGCATTGTGAATGTTTCTTAATACTACTAAATTGATGATCAACGTAGAGGAGGTTATGTATTATGCATGTATTCCGCAATTAGTGTATAATAAGGATAATCTCTGTGAATAAGTGTCATATTATTCAAAATTTCTACACACACAACATTCGCAACAAACCAAAATTGATTTGTACCCTCACTCCTTTTTCCTTTGAAGATCATCATCTTCATCATGTTTTCCATGGCAAATGGTGGTGGTGGAGGTGGAGGTGTGGGCGAAGGTGTATGCGGTGGAGTTGGAGGTGGAGGTGAAGTGGATGGATGATTTATTCGAGGAAACCCATGAGTGATTAGCTAAACAATGCTTCGCAGCGGAGTCTGTTCCACCCCCTCATCATCACTCATAGAGGGTCCAATCAGAGGACTATACTCCGGTCCTGATCCTTCACGGTTTCTAAAAATTCGTCCACTTCGCATAGATCAGAAGATCAAGGCAATGGCATCACCCGGTTTTCACACAACAACATTTTAATCCAGGTATTCAAAGATCTTAAATACTTACCTCGCGGTCCTTTGAAAAAACTTTGCTCCACCTCGTTGTAGCTGACTGAGGTATCAACTGCAAATTCTGTAGCAAATCCTCCTATAATTCGATCAAGCCAGTGATCGATAACCCACATGATTTTGTCTTTAGAGGCTTCTAATCGTCGTACCGGTTCTAGAGTCCACACTATTAGACCGTCAAGCTTCCACCTCCCTTGACTATCTGCCAACTTAGCTAACCACTTGTATAATTCGATTGGGAAGGTGCATAAGAAAATTTCGTGTATCTTTGTATACAAATACCTATCCAACCCCTGCTCCTTTGTCAGGTGCATATTCCTGTTTTCCTGTGCCGCGAATTCATGATTTTTTCTATCCAGCCACTTTTCAACTTCTTTCTTTGTCGGGTTCCAGTGATGCGACATCACACATCTCCTTCAAGCAGATCCCAGTCCCGACAACAAAACCATTTGTTGGATTAGGGGGTCCTAACCCAAGTTCAAAGTTAGTTGCGCCAACCATCAAAACCCTACATTATTGGCCCTTTCGACAATAATTTGCGTAGCACAGGTTGTAGTCTCACCTGAAGCAGTATGGGGGGATGCAAAAACCAAGTTTCTGCATCCAAAGACGAGTGTGATGTCTTTTAGCATCTGAGATCTGCCTTCGGCAAATCAATAAGCCCTTAGGACTCGATACTGCAATTCTACTAAAACAGCCTCCAGACCTTCGCGAAGGTCTACAATCGGCTTTTGCGAACCCTTATCAGTTGATTTACACACTTACGCGCATCAGAGAAAAACAATTAGTTAGTGTTCGCGTAGATCTACTTAAGTTATTCAATAAACATAACAGAATTCAACACAGTCCTCACGGAATTACATAAACATGCTTGCATACATCATTTAATAGTTATTTAATAGAATCACACATCATTAGATCAATATTTTATAAACACAACCTTCATTGACAACATATATTGTAGCAGAAATAAATAGATATAAACAAATATACACAAATTTCCTTCAATAATCTTCTTTATTGATCTTCAGTTCAGGTTTACAGACTCGAAACTACCCTGCGTACTCAGCTGCAGCGGTCCGCGCACTCATTTGTAGACTCTACCTAGTCCTTTGTGCACTTAGTTGCATAGCCTTTCTCTCTTATCTGACTCACTTCTTTGCGCTAAGACTTTCAAGACTTCATTCGTTATCCATCATGACATTAGATCTCTGCCTTGGACTCTCTAAGACACACCTACTTATAGCTTTTTACATACAATCCCATGGTTTGCAGACCATGGGTGGATCTCAAAACCGACTCAACTTTAACATAAACAAGGGGCTAAAACCCCTTTGACTCCTAACCATCTATGCTCTCCGCATCCACAAATCGTAGAGTCTTTACATTACTTACAACAATTACATCAAAACTTGGGTTATTTTAACTCCAAAACTGACCCAGGGGACCCCATCCCAATAAAACTGCCAATCCCTCGGTCCAAAAATCCAGGGCGAATTCAACCTAGTCTTGATTTTCCCAGAATGGAGAGGGCGAAATAGCCCCTAACCAATCCCATTCCTCAAAATCGGGGCGATCCCAAGAAAATTCTACGTCTAAACTAGGTGAATCGGGCTTGGAATGTTTATCTGCCCTATTTTTAATTGGCTAAAACATAATAATTATTTATTTTTAAAATATTTTTTGGGCTAACTATTGAAAAGGGGTATAATTTAAAAGATTTGCCCCTCTAAATTATGAAACCCCTTAAATTTTGTCCATGGGATAAGATTTGCCTCTAAAATTTTCTATGATTGAGTGGTGCCTCTGAGGTATCTCAACACATGTTTAGCTGTCTTCGAATAGAGTTTGGTAGGCTTAACCATTGCTTGACTAAGCTAGTTAACTGCAAAACATATGTCCTGTCGTGTGTTCACCAAATACATAAGTGAACCCACAAGCTGCCTATAAATAGTAGCCTCCACTACTTCACCTAAAGTAGCATCTTCCTTCCTCCAATTCCCTGTTAGAGGCGTCTCCATGGGTTTGTTGCTCTCCATGTGGAACTTCTTCAATATCTCGTTGGCATACTTTCCCTGAGAGACCAACAGTTCCTCATCTCCTTGCCATACTTATATACCAAGAAAATAATGCATGAGCCCCAAGTCCTTCATCTTGGATTCTCTTGCAAGATCCTCTTTGTGAGATTTTACCAGCTTCTCATCACCTATTAGAATTAAATCATCGACATATAATACTATAATCAACAATTTACTTTCAACCACAATATGGTAAAGGTTTGCATCTGCTTCACTTTTGGTGAAGCCCAACTTGGTGAAATAGCTGCCAGTCTTGGTGTACCAAGCACATGGTGCTTATTTCAATCCATACAATGCTCGCTTGAGTCTGCATACATGCGACTCTCCATTGAAGGTCTCAAATCCTTTCGGTTGCTCAATGTGTGCCTCTTCCTCAAGTACTTCGTTGAGGAATGTTGTCTTTACATCCATCTGATGTATCTTCCATCCCATTTGTGTTGAAAGTGCTATAATCGATCTGATTGAAGAGTACCTTGCTACTGGAGCAAAGGTCTCCACGTAATCAATTCCCTCCACTTGAGAGAACCCTTTGGCCACAAATTTGACCTTGTGTTTCTCCACACTCCCATCTGCTGCTTTCTTTACCTTGTAAAGCCATTTGGAACTCACTAATGACTTGTCTGTTGGTCTTGGGACCACTTCCCAAACATTATTTCTGATAATGGAGTCATACTGCTCTACCATGGCATCAACCCACACCGGTTGCTCCATTGCTTCCACGAATGAGGATGGCTCAATCTCTACACTCTCTCTCATTAGATCCATGTAACCAGTGTACCGATCTCGAGACCTCCTCTACCTACACTGTGATGCGGGTGCTCCCACATTCTCTCTAGCACTATGCATCAATCTACCAGCCTCTCTAGTGCACTTCCTTCCATCTCTGGAAGTCTCTGCATTAGTAGGTGCTTCCACTCTCTGCTCCTCTGCATGTGGCTGCTCCACATCTCCTTGAGGTTCTTCCTTTGGAGCTAAAAGCTACTCATATCCATGCAACTTAAGTTCCCTCTCAAGGGAACATCTCATGGCCTTCTCTTCATCGAACTTCACATCTCTACTAACCATTGTCATCTTGTGAGATGGAAGGTACACCCGATAGTTGTGAGGTGTATCAGTGTACCCCATAAATATGCCCAACTTAGCTGTTTCCTCTATCTTTTTCCTTACATCCTTGGTAACATGATAGTAAACTAATGAACCAAAGATCCTGAAGTGTGTCACATCTGGTTTCTTACCAGAAAAAATCTTCTTCTGGTGTACTCATCCCGAGAATCTAATGAGGACTCATGTTTTGCACATATACAGTTGTGTTGCATGCTTCAACCCATAATTACAACGATAGGCCCTAATCATGTAGCATTTCCCATACAACTCCCAAAATACTTATGTTCTTCCTTTCAACCACCCCATTCTGTTGTGGGTTATGGGGTGTTATTAACTCTTGTCGAATGCCTTCTGATGCACAAAAAATATTGAATTCATTCAACACATACTCTCCACCATTGTTGCTCCTAAGAGCCTTCACTTTCTTACCAATATCTTTCTCAACAAGTGCTTGAAATTCACAAAATTTAGAGAACATCTGATCTTTCTTCTGCATGAAGAAAATCTAACACTTATGTGATAAACCATCTACAAATATTACATAATTCCTGTGCTTGATTGTTGAGGCTGTTGAGAATGGTCCACACACATCTGAGTGAACTCTTTCAAGGATCGCTTGCACTCAACTCTCCTTATCATGAAAGGTGGATTTGGTGTACTTCCCCAATTTACACCCTTTGCATGTATCTCTCTGCTCTAGTGCATGGAAAATCATGTAGAAATTTGTTGCATGATCTTCAAAGCTCCGTGGTGCAAGTGACCCAATCTTCTATTCCACAATTCACCAATGTCTTGGCTTTGCACCTTCTTTGCTTTTGTTCTCAAAGTAGCACAGTCTTCTACATCTAGTTTGTAGAGGTTCTTCACCCAATCCTTGATCCACTTCACTTGCCTTGAGGCTATGTGATGAAGGAAAGCCTTTCCTTTTCTAAATATCACATCGTAGCCATGGTCCTCTAACATAGAAACTGAAACCAAATTCTTCTTTTACCAATGTCAATCGCGTTATATTTTCCATCATCTCCCATTTCAATGTGCATCTAGAGGTCCCTCTCCTCCAAGTCACTGAAGAATTTTTTGTTGCCGGTCATATGGAATGAGGCTCCACTATCCAGATACCACACACTACCCATCACCAATGTCCCCATGCAAGCAATGAGGGTGAAATCCAACTCGAATTGTGAAGCAAGAACTTCACCTGTTGCTCCTCCTAAGGGCTTCTTGCTGGCCTTCTTGTGCAAACACTTTGTGGAATAGTGTCCCAACTCATGACAGTGAAAACATTTAATCTTCGACAAGTCCTTCTTCTTGCTGCCCTGACTAGAATCTGATTTGGAATGGGATGACTCTCCTTTCCCTTTCTTTGTCTTTCCAGCCAAGGCACAATTCTCCTCATCATCATGCTTGGATGGGGATCCATCTCTAGTGTTCCTGAATCTCTTCTTACACCAAGTCAGATCACAAACGCTCCCACTCTAGTAGCTTCTCCCTCCCATTTACTGAATCTTGGTAGTTGTGCGAGCTCTTGGGAAGGCCTAGAAGTACTAGGCTGATCAGATCATCTTCAACAACTGCAACACCAACATTTCCAAGCTCATCCTGACATTGGGTGAACATGGTCAAGTACTTTGGTATTGTGTCACCCTTCTCCATCTTGATTTTCCTTAGCTTGTCCTTCAGTGCCAACTTCTTATGGTAACTGTTGTTCTGAAACAGGTCTGCCAAGGCCTTCCACATTGCATATGGAGTCTCCTTCCCATGGAGGTTCGAGACAATATGATCTCAAACTCCTTCTAGTATGATCCTTCTCTCCTTTGCGACACATTTCTTCCACTCTTCCAGATCTTGAGCATTTGTTGTTGGAGGCTTAGGAATATCAGTGTCATGAATTCCTTCAACCCGTTGTCTTCCAACATTGCCTCCATCTTGTTCTTCCAAGCAATATAGTTCGAGCTACCCTCAAGGGCATCTTTGAGTCTCAATCTGTAAAATGACATCCTGCTGCCTCTGAAGAATGATACTGCAAATTCGATTTCACCTGCAAAAGACAAACATGTATTCTCCTCTTGTAGAGTGATCTTTGCTCTGATACCATGTAGAAAATTCATTGTAGATTCAAACTATTTATTTAATTTTCTAAAACAAAAGACTTGAATCTACTCTACTCATCAGTGAAAATAATTAAAATATCGTGAAATCATGAAGCATACAAGAGAAATAATTCAATCAACAGATTACACAATGATTTTCCGGGGAAAGCCACAACTACAAACCCTTGCTATATGTATATTGCATTAGTCAGAAAATATGAGAAGATTACAATGCTTTGCTCAAGCCCGAGTAACCTCTACACAATCTCTATATGTCTCACTACTTCCTAGACAAGCCCAGGCCACTACTTAACCAATTTTCTGCTTGCCCAAGTCCCTATTTCCTTGCGTTGTTTCCTTGGGAATTAGCCCCCTATTAATTAGGGAATTTTCTCAATATGAATTGCGCAATCCTCATAGGCCTTCGTCTGACTGGATGCACCACCTGTACAATTCAAATTACTATACAACTAATAGTACACTATCCGTGAACTTCAATCTCAACTGGCTAACTCTCGAATTTGACATGCATGAGTTATTTATGAGTGAATCATCAGTTAACTGGTTGAACACATGAAGCAACACCCCACTATTTGACCTCCTACTAGTTCCTCCATCAGTTGGAACTAGTTTAACTGACTTTAACTGAGTTAAACTAAATTAATTAATTACAACTCAAAATAAACTCAACCAAGACTCTTATAATGTAGGAGACACTCTACATGACTCTATTTAGACCCTCAACTAGAATTAATTGAACAAACTAAGTCAAATTAACTTAGTTAACTCGTACAAGTTGTCTTGTGATGTGGAATTACAATTTTATTCCTAATTTAATTAAAGGACAAAATTAAATTAGGTTTTTCTTCTTGCATTTTCAACATTATGTTGCTATTCTCGGCCAGGGCATATCTTTAAGTTCATCATAATGGCAGTCGAGCCCATTTCCTGGACAGGAATCCCACACCAAAAAATGTAGAGTCTAATTGGGACTTTAAACTAGGGAGATCCAATTTGTGTTGGAGGATTTCCAGCACTGCCAATAGATACAAAATTGAAATATTGTTTCACTTGATTTTATCAAAATTTCTATGAAAATTGACCAGTTACTCTTAATTATTTGTTTCATCGATTTATTGAAATAATCGAGTAATTTGTATATATGTATGTATGCCATATTTGCATTTAGATTAATTGATTGTTTAATTGAACTTAATTTCATTTACAAAAGAGCTTCCTTGAGCCAATAGTCCGAAGATATGCATCTCCGACTTTTTGTTAGTCTTTCTTAATTCATACATAACAATAGTATAATCTTGATATATAGTATAATTTAGTGATATTATTTTAGATATATTTACATAATTTCAACTCTTACTTTGTAGCATCCCTCTACTTTCCTTAGAACCACACTTACTAGCATAGTCTTTAGAAAGTCTCCAACTTTAGGAGCAGTCTCTCATGGTGGCAACCAGGCCCACATATAGATCGAAATCACCATCCCAACACATAAAGGTCATATTAGGGCCTTGATCGCATGATCTCCCAAATGTTAGCTTGGTAATTTCTAGGCATCAACAACGAGTTGATAATTGCAATCAAATTTAAACCTATTTTTCTCATATAACATGGCTTAATGTAATTTTGTAAGACTCATTCATATCGTTGATAGGAATTAGACTAGGTAAAGAACAATTCAATGAAATATTTTAATTTGTATAGATCATATACCCCTAACATAGTTGTCAAGACATTATGACATTTATTTTAAATTAAGGCATTCAAACTACAAGATGCCTTCTTTATCATCCCATCTTTCAACTACATTATAATCATCATAAACAAACCATCAACCATATGTTTCAAAAAATTTCAAATTCCTATTAGTCATTGAATGTATACATATTGGATAAACCAAATAGTAAATCCATCATTATGTAGAATAAAATTCTCCATCAACAACAATAAAATTATTAGAGAAGACATCTTGTAATTACTTCATTTCCTTCTCTAATCTTAAAATTTAATATTCATTATTATTTATCAAATACAAAAATCATAATAATCATTGAATGTATACATATTGGATAAGCCAAGTAGTAAATCCATTATTATGTAGAATAAAATTTTCCAATCAACAACAGTAAAATTATTAGAGAAAAAAATCTTATAGTTACTTCATTTCCTTCTCTAATCTTAAAATTTGATATTCATTATTATTTATTAAATACAAAAATCATAATAATCAAATTTTTTTGTTATACTTTAATTTTATAATAATGTTTTTTTTTTAAATTCTCAATTCTCAGATATAAAATCAACATTGTTTTATATTTGAATAGATCTTTTGTTTTTTAACAAGGGACGCTGCATGGCAGCAAGTCCCTGCCTTGAGCTGGAAAGCTCTATGTAGATTCATTTCGGTCGAGTCAGTAGATCCAGCGTAAGCAGCAGAGAGGAGACATGGTAAATTTCTCCTGAAGCAGATGTCAAAGGTTCTGAGTTCTAGTGAAGGGCAGCGAGGAGTTGAGGATTCTGCAGATTGCAGGAGGCTGAATTTTCTGTTGCTGTGGTCAGCCTATTCTTGAATTTATGTAACAACAGATACTTTATAGACACTGATTCAGACAGTTGAAGGCAGCGGGGGCTCAGAGCTCCTGTGGAAGTGATTCTGTTGCTGTGGTCAGCCTATTCTTGAACCTGTGTAACAACAGATACTTTATAGACACTGATTCAGACAGTTGAAGGCAGCGGGGGCTCAGGAAATGTGACAGAATCTTTGCAGTAATCGTAAGTCATGTATTTCTCGTGTACCCATTTCAGTTTCAGCCTCTGCTTTCCATCAAGAGAAGCGTAAGCAGGCTCATCCCACCACGAAGCGCAGCTCGTTTTCGAGGAATATTGACAGGCATCAATGCTGAAATTCTTGTATGTGGAAATGAAAGGTGCGTGGCTCCAATCGGTCTTGACGAGCCCCCCTTGAGTAGCCCAATTGTCTGCTTTCCATATTGACGAGTATACGCCCATGGGTTGAGTTTGAGGATATGGGACTCCTCTTTTCTCATCGTTGGAAAATATCCGTACGGGCACATCATCCATAAAGAAATTGCTTCCATGCATCAAACAACTAGCTCGTCAGACACTGTAATACACAGACTAACTAGGCATGGCAATTATTGTATATATACTTACACAACTTGGTGGCGATTCCACAGAAAGGAATAGGAATGAAAGTCTGCAGTTGGGTCGAACCATAAGAAAAAGCGTTGTTCCACCAAGTATAAAGTATAAATTGAATCCATGATCAAACTTAATCAAGAACCCAAGAAACGCAATATATTTTGATCTAATGTATGGTAAATGACAGTTACATAGAATGCAGTAACAGTGCCAGCAGAGTCCCCGGGAACGAGTTTGATCTGCATATTCACTTTTCCGAAGATGTATGTGCTCTTCGAAGCAAATCCTGCACGTGAAAGCAGAGCAACCTTAATGAGACTTGATTTGATGTAAGCAGCAGAAGCACAATCAGTAGTAAAAGCATAGAAATGGGATAAAAAATAGAATATATATATAAATACCATAAATATTATCAAGTTTGAGCTGGAGCAACGCCCCTTGGGACATGACATGATCAGCAGCCCAACTGGGGTAGAAGAAATCATCGAAGGACACACATTGAGAGCCCGCTAGAAGGCTGCACAGCGATACAAAGATGCAAAGAACAGAACACTGCATGATACGCCCCCCTTCTTGACAACCTACCAATACCAGTGCCATACTCAAACACAAACTCGACTGGACTGGATTGTGTATCAAGCCAGTGGAAATGAATCAGAGTTCAAAGAAGGAATAGCATGACCGAAAAAATTTATAAGGAATGGTAACTTGACTGCCACTCTACTAAACTTAACTACGATCATAAAAATCGCCCCCAACCGGTCCCACGACTCCATCTAAATAATGTTTGTTTGCCTATACTCACTCCCGTCATGCCAGTCTGTCAGTTAATTACAGTATTGGGGACTCCTTTTCTCAAAATTTACCACGCTGTTGCCCCTATTTGTCATTTGATGTGAGTGCCACTTGGCGGGTACTTTTCCTGTAAATTTGCAATGTCCCCGATACTGCTTTGAGGGGAATTATGATAATTTAAATGTAAATATTTTAACAAATAAAATTTCTTTGAATTAAAGTTTATTGGAATAAATCATGGCTACCGTAGACTGGTCAAATTTGAAGTTTTTGGCCCCACCACGACAGACAAACCAAGCGCCACAGAATCCTGTTCGAAGCATAATGCATGATCGAAACGTGGCACATGACAACGATGACAAGTACCATTCTATGCATGTTGGATAGCTGAGCTTATGTTTCCCGTCATTGAACGCATTGCAATACTGTAATTTCTTGATGTCGAAGTGCCCAAACAACCCTGGCACTACCAAAGTCCAACAGGGAAGGATGGTTACTCTTCCTCTAAAGCGCGCAAACATAAGAAAAACAGGTATTTTCTTCCGTGAAATCAGTGATTCT
This sequence comes from Pinus taeda, assembly GCA_000404065.3. NCBI lineage: Eukaryota > Viridiplantae > Streptophyta > Pinopsida > Pinales > Pinaceae > Pinus > Pinus taeda. Next base: position 8,151 of record APFE030125287.1, on the reverse strand, counting down.
GGCACTGTTCACGGTATGTCTGTGGTTCGGTTTAGTTTTGTTCGTTTCTGGTACTGGTTTTGGCCCTGTGTTGGTTTTTCTAAATTATCTCTGATTTCCAGGACCCAAAAAGGACTATGTTTAAGATTCCTTAGCGGCGATTAGGTAGGTCCTCAATAATATCTGGTGGTAATGTAAGAAATAGAAAATACAGTATGGGAACTTTCCAGGTCAAGATGTCGTTCTTTTGACGTATTCAGGAAAATAGGATCGTTATGTATAAGTTGTAATTCTGCAGGCAATATGCTTGCCGTTGTAATTCTGCAGGCAATCTGCTCGAACGGTCGGTTGCATTTCAAAGCAATGCGAGGTGATCGAAATGGATACATTAATGTATTGATCGATCTCAGCGAGACCGAGACTTGAAGCGCTAAACGGAAGGCCTGCGCCATTTTAGACAGAATGATGAAGCAGTTTTGGGACCGTCTTGACTTTATCTAATCAGGTAACTAGTATGTACATACAGCGCAATCTGTTCATACCATTTTGAATTTTGTATGTAAGTTCCATTCGTGGTTGTCCTGCTCACTGCACATATTCCAAGCACAATCGTTCAAGTTCGAGTTTGATTACGATAACGGGCATGCTAAATTCTCTCGAAATTTTGTCAAAAACAAATCCCTGGTTCCTCTTGATTAAATTCATATTGCTTTACAATAAACAGTGCTTTGACACTGTTTCTCTGTTTCACTAATTTTATTGACGCCAAGGTTCTGGTGAGGGCGTGGGTTCAATTCCCACTTCTGACAGTGTTTCTCTGGTCCTCGACTGAGAGCATGGGTTCAAATCCCACTTCTGACACTGTTTCCCTGTTTTTATTGACGCCAAGGTTCTGGTGAGGGTGACGCCAAAGTTCTGGTGAGGGCGTGGGTTCAATTCCCACTTTTGACACTGTCGTGGGTTCAAATTCCACTGCTTAGTTTTTCCTTTGATAGCTCATGTTGGTCTTAGAATAAGCTAACATATTATCTGTCTACTTTCAGGCATCGTCCTTCTCTTCTATTCGATTTCATACACTGTTTTAGTCAGGGGCCTCACCAAAGATATAACAGACTTGCAATTGCTATGGTGTTATAGAAAGTGAATCAAGGCGTAAAGAGGCATTGATTCAGTACGACTAAAGTATTCATTAAAAACCTGAGGGGAAGGAACTAAGAAGACAGGATGGCATTCTTGGACCTTCTAACTGTGGCATCCATGCCAGTTGTGAAGATACCTCAGATTTGAAATAAAGAACTGGGCTTCACAGAGCAACCTTCGAGCTTCAGTTTTGCCTCTGCTTTCTGACAGGTCTCTGTTACAAAATACAAAGTTTCCAGAAGCAGTTATTTCTCTCAGAAAATTTGGGTGAGTTATATTTTGTGCTCTCTTCTGATTTTGATGATGTAAAAACAGTAGATCTGAAATTCTTTACCGAATCACCGAACATAGCTTTTTACCTTTGGATGTGTTTGTCTCAGACTGAGGAGCTGCCGGCCGAGACTGAGGAGCTGCCATGAGGAGCTGCCCTTCCGCTTCCATTCCATCGAAACTGCGGGTTGATCAACTTGCAGGTCGGCTCGCAGGTCGGCTCTTATGAAGATGCGATCACTGCCCCTATGCTCGACAGCACATATCCAGCTGACAACTTCAATGATGGGCAATTCAACATGCATGCAGACTTGGAAACTTAGATAGTTCACTGATATATCACGTTAACATTTAATGTTAGCGAATTAATGCTAATGCAATGCTAGCATTAGTTTCCATGTTCAGAAAATTGATTCAATCCATATCTTAAATCAAGATTTATCCTAAGTTTGCCCAGATCCTCGCCTCGATATGAGGCCAAATAAGATGAACATCGCTGTCATTGGTTAAAAAGCACTGGGAAACATAAAATATGCAATAATATAACGCGGAACTTTGGTTTAAGGCAAAAGAATTTTATTGGTTGGCGGGCCAAACTAATGCCCACCGACCAAAACTGATTACTATAGTCCCTGCCAGGCCCGGAGGGCAGGGACTAATAACATTTGAATAGAACCTCTGTTTTTTAATAACATTAGAATGAGAAGTTAAACCACACATAAAAAAACTCATCTTTTAATTTCAAAACTTACATATCTTATAAATAATTTAATCATTTATCTTAATCACCAAAATTCTAAATATAATAAATTACAAAAAAAATTAATATCACATCATTTAATTTTTAAATATATTTTCTCGCAAGCTATTTATCTACACTACACACTCTGCTTCAATACTTGACATTAAAACATTGGATCGATAAAGATGTCTCATCACTTTGTACACAATGTTTCATTAAGTGGTAAAACTAATGAGGTAATTTGTGATCAAACCGATAAAATTTTGGAGTTTAACAATTTGGACATCCCCTAGTACAAATGCCAACGGTTTTGTATACAAATACCATGAACATCAAAGACTGTCGTGGAGAAAAGGCCGAGATATAATTTCTAACACAAAGCAGATCTTAGGGATTTCAGGTTCAGGTGCAGGTCTTAGGGCTTTCAGATACGGATGTAACACTCCCAATCTCAATTCTACCCCTGCTAATCACATCCCAGCACTACACATGACCATGCCACCCACTACGGCGAAGAAGGCCGTGCTTACCAGATGGATGAAGAGATCAGCTGTCGATAACGTTCCTCAATACGCTTTGAATGCCACTGCCGACACGCGCATTAAAACATTCTGCGGGACCAACAGTCTTCAAGGGGCAGTCCACATCTTCAAGCATCTGGTTTCAGCTAAATCCAAATTCTTCCCTACTCTTAACACCTGCAATTTTTTGTTAAATAGTCTAGTCCGAGGGAATCGACACGAATTGGCATTGTCTGTTTACAGACTTATGATTGATGTAGACATTGTTCCAAATCTGAAAACTTTGAGCATTGTCATTAATTGTCACTGTCAAACAGGTAGAATGGATTATGCATTCCATGTGTTTGAAGGAATGCAAGCACATGGGTGTATTCCAGATGCCATAACCTTCAGCACCCTCATCAAAGGGCTTTGCAGGGTAGGAAGGATGGAGGACGCTATCCAACTTTTCAATCAAATGATGAGCAAAAAACAGGTTCCTGACCATTTTACATATAATACCCTAATAGATGGGCTCTGCAAGACAGGGAAAACCTGCGAGGCGCTGGGGTTGATAGCTGTTATGTTGCAAAAGGGCTATGAGCCCAACTTAATCACATATACAATCCTCATGGATCGGCTATGCAAAGAATGTAAGCTCCAAGAGGCCAAGAAACTACTGTATCAGATGTTAAAAGAAAGGTTTAACCCTAATGTTATTACATTCACCGCTCTGATTGATGGCTTTTGCAAAGAAGGCAAGTTGGACGAGGCTATGAAGTTTTTCTATGAAATGGAAAACACAAATATATGCCCTAATGTTGTCACCTACAGTGCACTTATTGATGGCCTTTGCAAAGAAGGCAAGTTGGACGATGCTTGGAAGCTTTTCAATGAAATGTCCAACAAAAGTATATGCCCAAATGTTGTCACCTACAGTGCACTTATTGATGGTTTCTGTAAGGAAGGCAAGTTAGATGACGCCACAATATTATTTTATGAAATGTCTAACAAAAATATATGCCCTAATGTTGTCACCTACACTGCACTTATTGATGGTTTCTGTAAGGAAGGCAAGCTGCATGATGCGAGAAAGTTTTTCTCTGAAATGTCCAATAAAAACATATGCCCTAATGTTATCACATACAATGGACTTATCAATAGTTTCTGTAAGGAAGGCAATTTGGACGAGGCTAGGAAGCTCTTCTATGAAATGCCTGACAAAAACATATGCCCTGATGTTGTCACATGCACTGCATTTATTGATGGTCTCTGCAAGAAAAGACAATGGCAAGAGGCCACCAAAGTGCTTCACGAGATGCTGGCTGAGGGGTGTAATCTTGGTGTTATGACATATACTGCTCTTATTGATGGTCTTTGTAAAGAAGGTAAGCATCAAGAAGCTCTCCAGTGGTTAGATGTTATGGAGCAAAGAGGGACACAGCCTGATGAAATCACATACAATACACTTATAAATGGATTTTGCAAGGTGGGTAATCTGGAAAAGGCCATAGAAATCTTTCAAAACATGTCAAATAAAGGTTTCAGGCGTAACCTAGTTACCTATAATACATTAATAGATGGACTCTGCAAGCATTGCAGGATGGATGAGGCTCAACAGATCTTCTATGAGCTGCCAAACGAAGGTCTGAGCCCCGATGTTGTTACTTATAGCACATTGATTAATGGACTCTGCGAAATGGGTAATCTTAAGGAGGCAATAAAATTATTTAAACAAATGAAAGACACCAGTGATATCCCTGATATGATTACATATACCACCCTCATGGATGGGCTGTGCAAAGCATGCACACCCCAAGAGGCCAATAGACTATTGCTTGAGATCTTATAAATGTTTGACACTGACTGACTTTTTCAGCACTAAACAACAGGTTATGTAAAGGTATTACTGAAATGTACCTGGCAAGGTTAAGCAATAGTTAGTGAACTACAGGGGTGACTTTGGTAATAATGCACTAGGCAAGCTATCTGAAACAAGTTTGGTGTCTGAGCTTCATGAAGTGATCTGAATGAATTTGCATAAATATGCTATGGGTGTTTAATATGAAAAGCCATTTGGTTTAGTCTTTAGTGACCTGCACATGTTGATTACATTTACTAGTTCAATTTAAAATGGGTTTGTCCTCTAGTAATTTTGTAATTTGTAAATTGGAACCAAAGAAGTGCCCCAGGCAATTATAATGATAATATTCGAGTCAATAATCTGGAATTGGTTTGCTAAAACAGTTAGCAGGCTGTCATTTGACATTGATTAAGTGGACCTGCAAATCTCAGTGGTGAAATGGGGGTTTGATCCAATCTGCCGTTATTGATGTAAGGTTGCAAAGACTGTTCAGGCTTTCAGAAATACCATACGAAGTGGCTACCTTCGCTGCAGTTTACATAACTGAATGGGAGTGTTGTTTGGAGGTTAGTATTAACTAAATTGCTTCCGGCAGTCACAATTTCTAATGTAGGTAAAATAGATCAACTACTATAAGGCTTGCCGGCAGTCAGATTCAGTTACTGTAGTCATTTTTATGGATGGCGATGGATGAAATGGGTTTGATCTAGTCACAGGTTGCTCTAGTGGTTAGTGAGTTTCTGTTACTGAATCACACATGGCAACTCTCAGTATAGTGCACCATGTGGTTGATATGATCAGCTGTTGAAGACTGAAGTCACTCAATAATTTTATATCAAGTAGAAAACTTTAAGTTAACTAAACAGCCTACTTGAAGTGGTCCTAAGTGGTCTTCATATAGGTTCTAGAGGTTATTTCGGAATTTAACATCAACAATTACTGGTCTTGATGTCATGTAGGTAGGACTCACTATAATAGGACTTAATACCATTGGTGGAAGGACCTGGAAACATGGCTTGGCTGTCTCAAAACATGACATGGGGAATTGCTTCACTAGGATATATATAGTCGTATTGAAGGTAGTCTGATTGTAACAATACTATGTCTTGCAGAGGCCATGTGGCAAAGGTGTATCCAATAACAGCATGAGCGCGTGGAGGCAGAAATTGGACCTTATCCAGAAAGGCCTGATGAACCTGACTGAGAAAATTACACACACCTTGGACTTTGTGCCCTTTGTATGAGCTGTGGGCTTAAATTAAACATCCCTTGGAGGCAGGTATATTTGCCTCTTTGCTTCTTTTGCTATATTACTAATCTGAATTTAACTAGTGCCATTTCTTAATTGGTTGTAATAGATAGTGTAAACTTGGATGGCAGTACCCAATGACTAATAAAACTTTTCGGTGGTCTGTTAAGATAAACTAGTTAAACTTCCTTGCTGCACTTAAACTAGTCATACTTTCTCTATGTGCCTAATGTGCAATGCTAACCTTAAGCCTCTCTGCGCCGAATTTGCAATGTTAGCCCTAAGCCTCACTTCTTGCGGGTTACATATAATTGGAATACTGAAATTTTGCTGCTGCTTACTAGTTTAATGTGTCATAGTGTTAATAACAGTCCCTGCTGGTAGTGAGACCTTTGGATTTATCCACTATATAATGAGCTAGGGTTATGATTTGCAATCCTGTGATATTTTCTTCCCACAACCCTCAATGGTTCGGCTAGTGGAACTTTGGCTCTAATAGTGTAACTCATTATTTGTTTATAATATTGTTTGGATAAATATGTGAAAATTTGGGATTGCTAAATGTCAAATGCAGCTGCAAGAAATAAAACTGAGGATCCTAAAAGAATAAGTGATTCCAAGTTTGACGTACTGAGCTGTTCACTTCATTGAAAATGAAAACCAATACCATATTTTTAATTGTACCATTTCTCTCAAAAATATTTTCTCATTATTTGGAAGATTTTCAGTCAAAACAATTGTTTGAGCAACCTGAAAGGCTCTCTATTTTCCATCAAATATTTGACTGTTTTTATCATATTTTGGTCTCTACACTTCTTTATTTTATTTTTTTACAAAAACATTTGAGTTTTGCACTGGCAGACAGAGCCACTTTAGAGATCACCACTTTGCATGCTTCACACTCAATGCCACTTCACTTTTCTTTTTAATTTTAACATTGCATGCTTCAAACTTAATGTCACTTCACTTTTTATTTTTTATTTTTATTTTTATTTTTAATTTTGACAGAGCTTGCCTGCCAGAATTTAAACCTGGGTCATCTTTACAGCAGTGCCCAACTTGTCCCTGAACCACATCCTGATGGACAAGGCGGGAATGACCATATTACGGTCTCCACACATTTTTTAACAGAAACATTTGTATTATCTACTCAGATACTTGCTTATAAGACACGAGGGCTGAAGGCTATAGATTTTCTTCCGAAATTTACCCCTTCCAAGTCCAATCTATATGATACAGAAATTTTGTAGCCTCTCTAAATCAAGCCCAAGAAATTCTTTTACAACTAAATCCTTTCCTACTGAGAGGCACAACTATTGCATTTTTGCCAAAGACATAAAGATGTAGTAAACATGACATGAGGGGATACTTGATTATCCAACCTAACTGTCACCGTTGATGTTAATGACAATGCACTCTGAATTATGCAGTTCCTTTTCGCTGAAGTCCTGTTCCTGGAGAGGCTCCATCTCATTATGTTCATCTTCCAGAAGAGGTACAGATATTGCTGATTGGATTTGTGGTGGGGCTCCTCCACATTGCTGAGTCGCTGACAGTCTCTAGTATTGAGGGTGGAATGTGACAACAGCTGTGCAGTAATATCATTCTCCCCTGCCTTGCCCCAAAAAGTACATAGCACCAATGACCATGGCCAGCCCACCACTCATATCCACGATATAGCTTCCCAAGGTTGTCTACCTTAAGAAAACACTTAGTACTTTTCTTCTTGGCCATTTCTTTATGGAGAGTGAGCATTGCAGGGTTCTATTCTCCCATTCACGTATTCAAGTTTGAGGGTTCCCTCTTCAAGCTCAGATCCGTTGTTTACTCTCAAATCTGCTGCGGAATTGAATTTCTGCTAACTTCTTGGATTAACCTGGCATCTTCCATCTCCCTAAGAAGAGATTTGGGCCTATTACTAAGCCTTTTGACAGTTGATTTTTCAGCATACTATTTTCCTGCAGGATGGAGAATATCGACAGGGTGTCTCCAGTGCAGGCTGAAGGGCCTCTGGAGAACGTTTGGAGAATTTGGTATCCTATGAAAACGGCCTCTGCAAAATTATTTGAGGCAGTCCCCAGGGCTCAGGAAACATTATTACATATTCAGTCCGCTGCAGGGTTGAAGATGTTACAACCTGCACCTGGCTTTCCTATTTTTTTCTAAAACTCCTGTTGGGTATACGACCAAAGTCCCACATTGACTAGAAGTGGGGAGGATCATGGGTATATAAGGATGGACAAATATCTCCATTGGTATGAGGCCTTTTGGGGTAAGGCCAAAAGCAAATCCATGAGGGCTTAGGCCCAAAGTGGACAATATCATACCATTGTGGAGATATGTGGTGTCCAGAGTCCTTACAAGTGGTATCAGAGCCATGCCCCGAAGTTAGCCAAGTGGATGAATC
>APFE030125286.1:0-12799 GCA_000404065.3 Pinus taeda | reverse complement strand
AACTCATCCTTATCTCTTTAACTGATGGATAAATTCCTCAATTAATAGATAAACTGTTGCATGTCCCCACATAGACTTCAAGTTTGATTTTCCTTAACTAATTAACTCAAGATGAATTAATTAATTATTTACAAACTGCTGTTAATATAAAATTCGAATTTTTCTTCCCATTTTTAGTCCAGGGAATGACTAAAATACTAATCCATCCTGAACTGCTAAAAATAGAATGCTATTTTTAATACTTCCATTTTTCATTCCTTGTTTTCCAATCCAACACTGGTACCCAAACTGCTATTTTTAGTAGTGCTATTTTTAGCATTTCTTGTTGCCATTTTTCAACAAAGGCAAGCAGAAGATAGTGTTAACCATGCAACAAGACCTTGGATCTGATTCCAGAGATGAATCATTAATCACAATAGCAGGAACAAAAGGTACTCTTACACCTCATGTTAATTCTGAATCACATGAAGGCACTAGTTCGGTAGATGAGTCTCTTCCTAATGAACAAAAGAGAATTGAACTATTTCATATTAGAGTTATCATAAATCATACAAAAGTGGAAACTCTATTTGATACTGGATTCCAAGCAAACTTAATTTCAGAGTCCTTGGTAAAGAAGCTAGGCTTGGAAACCAAACCACATCCAAAACCTTACCCACTTGGATAAAAACATGATAAATAAAAATTGAATGTAACTAAGCAGTGCAAGATTAAATTTGTGATCACTTCTAAGTTAGTGGATGAGGTAAAACTTGATGTGATACCATTGGATACCTGTGGCATCGTGTTAGGGAGTCCATATCTATATGCTAGAAAAGCAATCTTCTTCCGTCATGAAAATAAATACCAAATCACAAAAGATGGGGTAGAATATATTGTAAGGGCTCATCAAACTAAAATCAATTCCAGCCTTGTAAGTGTAGGACAAATGAAGAGGTTGGTGAATTCTAGTAAGAGTTGCATGCTTATGGTTGTAAGGGGGAAAGATGTAGAATTATCCAATGCTTTCCAGGGTTGTGATCATGTGCATAAAAAGGAATTATGTGAATTAATTTCTAACTATGATGAGATGTTTCAAGAACCAAGGGGATTACCTCCGAAGAGGGAAATCCAACATGAGATCCATTTGTAGCATGACGCTCCTTTACCAAATATTAGCATGTACAGGATGTCGACCATTGAAATGGAGGATATCAAAAAGCAGGTGCAGGAACTATTGAACCAAGGGGTCATCAAACCAAGTACTTCTCCATGCAGCTCACCGATTGTCTTAGTGCCAAAGAAATATGGAACATGGAGGATGTGCATGGATTATCGAGCACTAAACAAAATCACGGTGAAAAATCGTTACCCTCTTCCCCGCATTGATGACTTATTAGATCAGTTAAAGAATGCCATATATTTCACCAAATTGGATTTGCGCAGTGTTTATCACCAAGTCCGAATTGCATAGCAGGAGGTGTGGAAAACCACCTTCAAGACCAAACAGGGGTTGTTTGAATGGATGGCGATGTCATTCGGACTTTGCAACACTCCAGCCACTTTCATGAGGGTCATGAATGATCTCATTAGGCCTTTCATTGATGAATTTGTTCTTGTATATCTAGATGATATTCTTATCTTTAGTAAAAGTTGGAATGAACATGTATGCCATGTGAAGAAAGTGCTTGATGTATTGAAAAAAGAAAAAACTCTATGTAAAATTGTCAAAGTGTGAGTTTGGGAAAACCTCTTTGGTTTACCTCAGTCATATTGTTGGTTATGGTCAGTTAAAAATTGGTCCTTCTAAATTTGAAGCAATTGTAAATTGGCCTAAGCCTATTAGTGTAACCAAGGTTCATAGATTTTTGGGTGCAGTATAGTATTGGAGGAGATTTATTGCCAATTTCTCTATTATTGCAGCACCTTTATACACATTAACAAGTGTAAAGTATGTCTTTCAATGGGGAGGAAAGAAGCAGAAGTCCTGCAAAACATTGAAAGAAAAGATTAGCACCGCACCGGTCTTGGCCTTAACATATCTCCAACAACCATTCGAGATTGAGACAGATGCTAACAGATATGCCATGGGAGCTATACTGATGTAGCGAAAGAAGTTGATATGTTAACATTCATAGAAGTTCTCTCAGGCTGTGATAAACTATCCCACTTATGACAAAGAGTTATATGCCTTGGTCCAGAGTGTGAAAAAGTGGAAACACTACCTGATTGGCAAGGAGACCATCATCCATATAGATCATCAACCCTTGCAGTATCTTCAGTCATGAACCAAGTTGTAGAAATCTCGTCATTTCAGGTGGATGGGTTTTCTTCAACAATTTCATCTAGTAATAAAGTATAAGAAGGGCACTAGCAACAAAGTGGTCAATATGCTATCTCTCCCTCCTATTTCTACTTCTGTTATTTTTCATAATGCTTCGTTATCTTTTGAAAGTTATGCTGAGCAATATGATAACGATGATGAATTTAAGGAGATTTATGCAAAACTAACCCATGGTTCACAGGTGGACAAATATCACTTGCAGGGGAAACTGTTGTATCACCTTGGCAAATTATGCATACCCACAGGAGAAAGGGTACATGTAATCTAGGAGGCCCACACCTCCTTTGTGTCTAGTCATTTCGGTGTTGAAAAAACTTTGTTTCATGTACAAAGATTTTGTTTTTGGCCTCATATGAGGAACATTGTGACTCTCTATGTAAAGGGATGTGTGATGTGTTTTGTTTCAAAGAGCTCTAATAGAAAAATCGGGCTCTACACACCACTCCCTATTCTGAGTCATCCATGGGAAAGTGTGTTGATGGATTTTGTAGGAGGTTTGCCTTTGTCTAGAAGAAGTCACGACTATTTGTATGTCGTCGTTGACCGTTTTAGTAAGATGTGTATTTTAATGCCTTGTAAAAAGCAGATCACTGTAGAGCAGACTGCTTATCTTTTCTCTCAGCATGTTTGGGTCCATTTTGGGTTTCCCACATCGATTGTGTCAGATCAGGACTCTTGCTTTCTCAAAGAGTTTTGGACCAGCTTGTGAAAGATGATGGACACCGAGTTGAAAATAAGCACAAACTTTTATCCACAGATTTACGGACAGACAGAGGTTGTAAATCGCACCGTGGTACGCTTGTTGCGAGGCTATTGTAGGAAACATCCTAAGTTGTGGGATGAGCATCTTCCATATGTGTAGCATTCCTACAATCGAGCAGTGCACTCATCTATGCATTGTTCACCATTTGAGACATGTTTTGGCTACCTACCAAAAGATCCTTTTGATATGGCCTTTGGAAGGGAAGATGACTCCAATGGACGTGATGACAGGGACAAAGCGCAGTAGTTCATTCGGCAAATCTAGTTGATTCACCAAGAAGTACAGGAGCAGTTGGAGAAAAGTCAAGCCCGGTACAAGGCTCAACATGACAAACACCGAGTTGACCATCAATTTCAAGTGGTTGACAAAATGTGGTTCCATCTCAACAAGGAAAGGATGAAGGGAGAAGGGAAGAATTTGCGACCAATCCGGTATGGTCCATTCACCATCTTGGAGAAGATTGGAAACAATTCCTTCCATCTCAATTTGCCGATATATATGCAAATGTACATCGTAGTGAATGTGGAAAACTTAAAGCTGTATGAGCCACCATTGATTATGGACACCGAAGAGGTGGGAACAGTTCTTACAGTTGATGATTTTGCACCAGAGTACCTCGATGAGTTACCTAAAGATATCATCCTTCACAGAAGAATCAGGACTTCACGACAAGGAGATGTGGAATACATTCGAGTTGGTTTCAAGGGGATGTACTCTAGTGTTAACACTCAGGTTGTCCCTAAGCTCCTGAAGGGATACGGCCGAGGTAACCACAAACCAATCTTTGGATTACAAGTTCTAGCCCACCTACAATCAGAGAGTGCTCTCTCTTAATGATTTAGCTTTGTTGATGATGACTTTAGGCTAGTTATTGGGTTCGAAGGGTTTTGATTGTGTTTGGGTGGAAGGGGGATGCCTTTAAGTAAAGAGGTAATGCATAGTGTGACAAGTTCAAACCATTGGGCATGGAGTCAAGGAGTAGGACTGCTGGTGTGTTTTCTTGGTCACAAGAGGAATATGGAGCAAGGTAGCTGCACATGAAACAACCTTTGAGCTAAAAGAGATGGAATGAAATCTAAGGAATGAGAGGCAATTAAGAATCTCTCACTCAGCTTTACAGAGGGAAGGCAAATGAGCTCTATCTAGGGGAAGTTAAGAATCCCTGGATAACTGTCATACATGTGTGAACTAGGGCAAATATGAGCCATGTGGAATCCATATTTATGCCTAAAACAGATGAAAACATAAAGAAACAGTAGAAATTGAGCATAGAGTGCAGTTAAACAAGTTCTAAGCTAATCTTTCTTTTTGCTGTTTGGATGGTGATTTATGAATGGAAAACATAGGTAAGAAGCACTTATTGAGTCATGTAACAGCACAAGAATTCTACAGTCACTCTTCAACCATTAAACACAGTAAACAATCCATTCTCCAAGCTCGTAAGCAATCTTTGATTATAGAAAAATATCAGATATACAGTGCGAGTCTCTCTTGGAATGCATTAGCCAACTATCCAACCAATAACAACAACCCCAAATACATTCTGTGAGGGGATATATATACAAAAAGGAAATACAAAATATGTAGAGGAGGAGTTATTAACTCATAAATTCTTTCACCAACTCCTAAAGAGCGGTTGGTGAAGAAGTAAATGCTGAAGTAAATACATAGTAAGAGCTGTTCTCTTCTGTCAGAAAATGTTTGACTTTTGAGTTCATTTCAGTCGGCTGCGGCTATGTTTTCAAAATCCACGCTTTTTGGGCTTGCTGTTCCAGCCTTCTGCTTTGTCTTTGATTTGACCTGTTCCACCTGTTCTTTCATGTGTTCTATCCAGCACTTACTTTTGTCTTGTAGCTGACATGGCATTTGAAAATTAAAAATTAAAAAAAAGGACCCAAGACTGATATCACCTAGGTAAAATGGCTAGCATTGCTTTCCACCAATCTTCAGGAGGAAGCTGATGCCTTTGTATCTTGATGAGTGTCTCATCCGCTTCTGTATACTTGTAATAATTAGGAGGCATCTCAAACAAGTGGTTTCCTTCATGTTCCATGTAAAATAAGTTTTCCAGCTTATCATAAAGAGTCTGTCTTGTAGGAGGTCCTGCTTGTGCTGAAGAACTTGATGAAGCAGTAAGCTGGTTTGTGACATAATTATTGAGCTTGGTTGCATATTGGTCACGTGTCAATAACCTTCCAGCACTGGTTAATAAGCTGGGAAATCCTCTAGTCTGCAGTGCTGCAAGCTTTAAATCAAAATTATCTACAACCTTTTGGATTTCCCGACATCTTGCTTCTAGAGTTTGAATAAGACTTCTTAAAGTCAGCACATTCTTGGCTGTCAGTATGGCATCTGTTCTGTTCATAAGCTGTAATGCTTCCAATTCTTCCCTGGTTTGATGATTTAAGAAGTTGATCATTCTGTTGGCCTGCTCAGGCATGTTTCCCAATGCTGTTTTGGCTCTCTGAATTTCAAAACGGGCTCTGCCAATTAGCTCCACCTATTCATACATGGCTTGAATTGACCTCCATTGGCTAGTGATCGACTGATTTATCTTGGCCCACAAAATCTTTTTTATTTCCATCAGGGTGTTGTCTAAAGTTAGATCTTTCTCTAAGGCTTTAATTTTGTCATTCAAGGCCTTAGTTTCCCTGGTTTTTTCAGCTACTGTCATTTTAGATTTGTCATACTTTTCTTCAAGATTGGCCAATTTCTCCTTGGCCTCTTTTATCTCTGTAGTCTAAAGCTCAAGCTCCTTGACGGCTTTCATCATTTCTTCCATGCTCATGCTTGATTCAGATGCTGTTGTGGTTGCTGCTGCTGTTGTTGCTGGGATTGCTGCTGACTGTGTAGGAGGAACAGGGACATTAGCTGGAACTGCTGGAGGTGGCTGGGAGGTTGCCTTTGCCTGCTTGCTCTGGCGTGATTTTTCTAATTCTTCCTCCATCTGGATTATTCTTTGATTCACTTTCATCAGCAAATCTAATGTATCTTCAGTTTCTTTCTCTTGTATTAACTCTGCAGTTTGAGGGTGTTCAGTAGGAGGCAACCTCAATCGCTTTCTCAATGCAGCAATATCATCATCCTTTTTCTTCATAAGGGCCCTCACACCCTTAGGATCCTTAGGATCATGTCCTAGGTCAATAATAATGTCCTCCAATGTTTTGATTCTGTTGTCTTTAGCTGTGGATGACATTATTTCCAAATCTAACTGAATGTTAATGTTCTTTAATGATTCCTTTAACTCATGAGCCAGTGTGCCCCTGTCTACTAAAGTAGCATAGAGCATCTCACCAGTCTGCTTGTGAAGCTCAATTTGGTCCATGGGGTGGATGTCTTTAGCCATGACCTGCAAATTTGTTCTGACATAGTCTGCAGCCATCTGAAGCTGCTGAACTTTGGGCTTGAAATGGCTGAATATCATTTTCTCTTCCTTGATATCATATGCTGCCTTTAATCTTTCCTATTTGACAGGTGTTGCTTTCAGGAACTGGTCATATAATTGCATTCTTAGTAGCTCATTTTGAGCTTTTATCTCTATGAAGCTGGCTTAGACACTAGCTGGTCTCTTGCTTTGTTGTGTGGAGGAAGACACCTCCATGGCATGCTGTCTGTCTAACTCTTGTTGGAAAGAGCTAGTAGGTGTTTGTTGGCTTCCCTCTCTATCTTTCCTTAGGCCTTCAAGGATCTCTTCACTGATTTCCTCCTCAAACGGAGAATCAACTCTTTGCTTCTTAGGTTCAGGCTGTTGTGTGGATCCACTGACAGGTATGGAATCTTCCCTGTCACATTTTCTACCTCTTTCCTCATGAGCAGGAGCCTGTAAAACTGGCACTTGGGGTGCCTCTATTTACTGTGGAGGAGCCTGTTCTTGGGGCTGCTCTTTTGAAGTAGCAGGCAGTTCTGTAGTCACCTGTTCTGTATCCATTGGCTCTTTTCCTTTTGTGGTACCTGTTGTTGATGAAGATGGTGCTTGGCCATTTTGTGCAGCTGCAGCAGCTGACGTGCCCTCTCCAATCTACTATGGCGACTTGAATGTTACCTGCTCATAAGAATCCAAGTCAAGGGTTTTCTTAAGGTCTTTGACAGCTTGTTCCATAATTTCCTCCTGAGTGAATTCTTCAACTAAAGTGCCTTTTGCCCACGCATCTTGATTAGCATATTGTTCAAAGTGTGGGATTTTGCAGTGTTTATAGGGTGTCAATCTATATTTGACTCTTCTGGCGTTAATAAATCCAAGTGGGCCATAAGGGACCCACCAGAAACTCCTCTTCAACCTAAGTTGGTCTTTCAGTATTAGGTTAGCATCTTGCCAACCTTCCTTCCTGTTCATGATAAAGGGGCCTAGGCGGCCTTTAAATTTCAGGCGAGCCTTTTTCTTAGTGCTGTGAAAATGAGTCAGATCTGAATTGATAACCTACCTGTAATATTCCAAGGAAAATAGCCTCATTGGAACATATCTTGGGAGCCTGTAAGGACAAAGCTCACAACCATAAATTATGATGACCGTGTGATCCTGGTATAGATACCAATCACCTTATTTGTAGCTCTTAGATAGCTGTAATATCTTCTGCATTTCGTAAGATATTCTAGGAGGAGGAGTTTTCATTAAGAGGCAGGAGACTGGATAAACAAAATGGTCAATAAATTCACAGTAAAAGTATGGAGAATGCTGGACCTGATGGAATACTGATGACCAGAAGACAACAAATCTTCTTTCTCCTTTTGAATCCAATTTCTTGATAGGACACTGGAAGCTTTCAAACTGATAATACATGAACAAATGGTAGATGTGTGAGGAATATTTGAAGACTCCCTCCCTATTTAGCTTTGTGAACTGATCATGAATTTTGTTTGCTATGAACTTGGCATAGTTATACTTGGGAGAAGGAGGCTACCCCTGGTTGAAGGAAGACAACAGAACCAACACTGCCTCATCCACATGTTCACTTGACTTGAGGCCTAACACAAAGGATATCATGTGTACTAGTAGCTTTCCAGCCTCATTGAAATGGTCATATGGGAATGGAGGTGAATCCTTAGGTTGGCAATCTGCCTTCATAAATGTCATAGCGATTCTTTCAATCTTGGGATCAAGGGAAGAGGAGGCATCCTCCAGCAAGTGGTTCATGGAAAAAGGATATAATAGCTGCGTTTTATTGAAATTTAACATCTGGTTGATAGAGTCAGGAGTGATATAAAAAAGTATGCTCCCAGATGGAGACTTGACAGCTCTCAGCTTTGGGTCATAATTTGCAGCACATAGGTGAATAATTTCTGGAAAGACATTGACAGAAGGGAGGAAATAATGTGGCAAATTGGACTCCCATATTCCATACGTGTCAGCATTGTTAAGGAAGCTGTTTCTTAGCTGGAAATAGGTATGCAAATGAATCTCATCCACAACTATATCTTGAATAAGACAATCATTGTCAGCCAGGGCCATTGCCTCAAGCTCTTTGTTTGGTGAATTCATGGGAGTGATGTCTGGAGCTGATGGAGTAGCCATTTTGAAATTTTATGTGCTTGCGCTTGCAGTGAAGATTAGAGCAACAGCTGACTAACAAACTAGGTTGCTAGGATACCAAAGGAACCTGGGAGTGAATTCAAATGTAACAATAGGCTTGACTGCTTGGCACTATGATGAAAAAGGAAATTTTTATATAATTTTAATGCCAAGTTCCCTTCTCTCAGTGAACTCTCTGGACTTAAAGACTGTGAGGAGAAAATGCAGAGGGGAAAGGAGTTACTATGACTTCAATGGACTGCTTTGTAAAAATAAATGAGGTGAAATTTGGGCAATGCTGAGCTGCTGTAGGATTTTGCCTCGAGGTCAAGCTCTAAATGGAGTTTCGAGGGTGAAATTGTAACCGGGCGCAGGTTTACAAGGTTGCTTTTTGAAGTGAAGGCTTACTAGTGGATTTTGATGAAGTCTTAGGTGCAACAAAGTTGCTAATTGAGGAATTTTGCAGGTTTGCAACATGTAGAATGGAGAAAAATGAAGAACAAGGACGAACAGGGGAGAAAACTTAGAAAATACCTGGTTAAAACGGCGCCGAGGGTGGACAAGCTGGTGCAATATCCAGCTGCAGAGTTGAATTGTAGGCTGTAGAAGCTTGTTTAGCCGATTTCGAGCTCTGGGAGTGAAAATGGAAAAACAGCGGGCTGGAGCTTTACAAATGGAGCAGTAAAAATGAAATAAAACGGTCGTTTGCGCACTTTTTATGCGAAAAATGACATTTTGGCACTTTTGGCACTTTCACGGGATGACGTCAGCATGACATCATCGGCGGGTCCTGGGTACAGATGGGTGACGTGGCATCTGATAGGGAGGTGACATGGTAGTGACACAGTGGCAAGGTGCAGGCGGGAAAGGGATGACATGGTGGTAATGTGGCAGAGCACTGGCGGGGAAGAGATGACGTAATGGGGAAGGACGTGGCGCCAACGTCACATAGGGGAGGTGGTTTCTGGTTTGTGTCGCACCACTTTTCCGTAGAAGCGGTTTTGGAAGGGAGGGCTCCGCCATAGCCGGGAGGGTGACGCGTGGCGGGAGTACGACGGGAAAACCGCGCATCTCCCAGACGCTAACCATTGGCAGGTTGGGGCACAAAAAGACCTGCCCACCGTAGATCTCAGGCGCGCCAGATCTAACGGTCGACAGGACAGGTGAAATGGCAGAGGGATACGGGATGGGACCCACGATGCTTCTTTTATTAATTTCTTGATCCGGTGGGGGAAAAACCTTAGGAAATAGGGTTTATGGACTTACAAGTGGGCGCAGGTGGTTATTAATTTGACCAGATGTCAAATTAACCCCAGGTTAGGGCACGAAAGGGCTAATGCCGAGCCCCAAATGAAGTCAGCATTTCCCGGACTTAGGAAAATATGGCTATAGTGCCAAAGGGAGGGGTTATTTAATATTTTTTGGGATTTTATATAATTTTGCATAATAGGGGATAGGGAAATGATTTAGGGAGCTACAATAATAGAATTAGGAGTTAATATGACTTGGTGAAGTGGAGATGTAATGGAGATGATGCCAAGTTCAAGATCTGGAACTTAAACATGTAATTTGAATAGGATATGGAGAAATGATTTTACACAAGAAATGTGGCTTCTTTTCATTGAGGAAAGTCAAAACTTGACTTGATACTTGACACAAATGAGCTGAAAGCAGGACTTGTTGGGGAAATACCAAGGTCCTTTAGGGGAATGTTAGTTAGAGATTTTTTTGGGGAAGTGAAGGGGAGTTAGACATGCTTCCAGAATTCTACCATCAAAACACTGCTTTGCTACCTCTGTCACTGATGAGATAGCCCTCTTTGTCAAGGGAAAAACTGAAGATGATCTTGCTTCTGCAACTCTAGGCTACCTACCCATCCTAATAATTCTAACATTTTTCTTCCTTGGGTTGGGTGCACTTAGATTAGCAAACCCTGATTTTCTTCATTTTTTCTTTTGATTGCCCTCCTATCTAAATGTACCCTTATCTCTTCCAAGGGCCCAGATTAAGCAATTGGGCTCCTTAAGTTCTCTACCTAGATAGTCATCTGCCAAGCTTGAGCTATTTGGACAAGAATCATTCTCTATTCTAAAACAAACAATTTAAACATGGCATGGTCCAAATTGAACGGTTGGGCCATCCATCAAATGTTATCAACAACAGTACCTCCACATGGTGAATTTGCAAAAACAAGCTAGCAGTGGCACTTTGACTAGCACACTCTCATGGACATTTCTTTGGCCTCTATAGCAAATATGGAACATTGCAGCATGCAAAGTATGACATATTTGGCATGTAAAAATGTCGATCATGAAAGATGAATACCTGCTGCAGCAGGAGGCTAACACCTAGCAAGGCAAGATGGCTGGAAAAAGAAAGAGTGAGGGAACAATTCCTTCACTTGCCAATTGACTGATAAAGCTTTTGGCAGTCCAAAAGTTCAATGGGGAGGATTGATCTAGGTGGATCTCTAGACACCAGTGGCATGGAAAAGTATCAAAATTGAAAGTGGCGGAAAGACAATTAACTTGACATCAAATCGAAGTGCTCGTCACCTTGATTCCAACGGTGCGAATGACACTCCAATTCGAGTTGGGATGAGGAACATAGAGGAAGTCAAAGTTGGTTTGACTTTGTGCTGACTAGGCAGGATTAACAAAGACACAATTTGAACTTTTCCGGCAGACGGAATTCATCCAACTTCAACAAAATTTTGGGCGAAATTATTTCCTGGTTGAAATGACTCCTTCGGTCAAAATCAGAATTTTCAAAAATAACCAGGTTGTTTTATTTAATGAAAAAAATATTAAAAAAGGGTAGCGTGCCACCAACCCTGCCACCCCAAACTTGGTCACTGCAATAAATTTTTGGAGGGGCAGGCCACGACCCCTAGCCACTCCCCCATCCCACGGACTGCTGTAACAGAGCACATAGTTTGGGTGGGCCAGCCCTTGAGGCACAAACCCAACCCCATTTCAAACAAACCACAAGCGGGAAAGGTGGGTCGGACCTTGGGGAACGGACAAAACCTCCCACCCACCATCTATTAATGAAGACCCCCTGCAGTAAGTGGAGTAGGTGGGTCACCCCACCCGATCCATTTTAAAAGTAAAAGATTTGGTATGTAAAAAAAGGAGGAGGTGGGATTTGACCACCCGACCTCCTCCGTAACAAACTAATCTCAAACCAACTCCACCAACAGGATTCTTATAAACTCCACCCAAAATTTTATTTAAAAACACAGTTCATTAGTGCGCCTAGGCAGAGGAGGGAGTGCACATAGTTCAAGGCATATTTTTGCAAGAGGACTAGATTTTCACTTTGTAAGATTTTGACAAATTTTATATGGTTTTAGAATTTCTTAATGTCATGAATGCAATGGTGTTGTCCGTTTCTCCATCAAAGTTCTACATTTTTGGCCATTTTTTAGTATGGAGGTATAAAACTCCTTTTTTGTAACTGATGGTTGTACTCTTCTTTCTCATGCCACTTAATGAATGAAGGCCTTCCCATTGATCGAGCAGGGCCCAAAGACGTAGTCCAAGTCGGACGAACTTTGTTATCAAGTCTTGTTGTCTTCTTTCATGCTTTATGTGTTTCTCCTCTTCTCTCATGTGCACATTAAATTTCTATGTTAAGCTACAATTTATGCATGTAATTCTTTAATACATCTATAAGCAAAAGATCTTGGATCAATTTTGTAAAGTAAGCAGTGGTTGTCAGAATCCACTTGTGTTGGAAAATGAGGTAGGGTGGATTTCTCCTATAAAGTGAAGGCCCCATTGTTGGAAAGGAGTTTCAGTAGATATAGGTCTTAAGGGTAAAGGAAAAAGTTTCTTTTTACCTTCAAATATTTGGCATTTATGGTGTTACACTGAAATTTGTCACCTTGACTATCTGCAGTCTATGTGGCCTCATCAATAGCCACATTGTCCTCTTTGTCAAGCCTCATACCTCTGCTCTTCATGTAAAACTTCAAAAAGAGAGAAAGTCACTTAAAAACATGTTTATCTCTGGGTACGCAGGTTCTCTCTACCTTGCCTGCGTGTACGCACTCCAAATACACTATACCTACGTACTTGTACGCTCTGTAAGCTAAAGGTTGGGTGCGTAACCCTGTAAAGGTCAAAAGGCGCGAGTTTCATCTTTAAAAAGTTACTTGTGGTCACTTCTAGAGCCTTCTAGAAGAGTTTTTGACGTGAATTGA
>APFE030125285.1:0-17795 GCA_000404065.3 Pinus taeda | reverse complement strand
GCTCTTCCTCAAATCATGGATCAATACCACGGGCAAAAACCATAATAACACAATACCATCGGCTAAATACCAAGGGTTAAACATAAGAAACCCCACGTATGCATGCTTTACTACCTTGAAGTGTGTGCACTAGGGGTACGCACCTCATGAATGGGTAACCTGCGTGTCTGGACGCGGTCCGTGCACGGCATACCTACGGGTACGCATATTTAGAACTGTTCTCCTGCGTACTTCTTAATTCTCATCATATTGAGAGCCATGTCATGGGTGTTTCCATCAAGTACAACATCTGCAACATATAACCATACCAGAAACATAATGCCAACATGGGCTTCCTTTCAACCGAAAACTCCACTAGATCCCAAGCCTCATTTTTGTGCAAAGATGCCATTTCATCAACCATAATCTTTCTAGAGTTTTCCATCCTCTAAATCTACTGCTTCGTTCATAGTTCTGGGATCATTGTTAGTAATAGATAAATAAAAGTTTGAACAGAAAGCAGATGGATTATACCTTTCTAGCTGCCTTCTTTCTTGAATTAATCTTCTCACACCCAGAGTTTGTGGCTCTTCATCTTCTGATTCCTCCTCTGCTGTAGAGTTTGATTCTTCCTCCTTAAGCTCAAACTCTATCTTCTCAGGTTCCTTTGGTCTAGACTTCAATGTTAAAACTAAACAATCTTTTACCTCTTGACACCACTATCTCGGTTTGTACACAACCTCCATGTGACTGGGTTCCAAAGCTTATAACCCTTTAAACCATCCTTATACCCAATAAAGATGCACTTTTTAGATTTAGTATCCAAATTGGTTCATTTCTCCTTTGGAACATGTACATATGCATCACATCCAAATACCCTCAGATGTAAAGGAGAGGGTTTCTTACCAGTCCATACCTCTTGTGGAGTCTTATCGTCGAATGCTAAGGAAGGTGATGTGTTGACCAGTTAACATGCAGTATACACCAACTTTGCCCAAAATTCCTATCCTAACCCAACACCACTGAGCATGCTTCCTGCCCTTTCCATTAACGTCTTGTTCATTCTTTCTGCAACTCCCTTTTATTGAGGTGTATATGGAGTAGTCTTCTGTTGTGCTATACCACACTTCTTACAGAGTTATTCAAATTCCTTACGGAAAAACTCTCCACCATTATCTGTCCTCGACACCTTTATCTTCTTCTCTGTCTCTTTTTCTACTAGAGCCTTAAATTCTTTAAACCTGTCAAAGACTTTATATTTATTCTTAAGGAAATATATCAATTTATTCCTTGAGAAGTCATCTATAAATGATACATAGTACATAGACTTACCCAGTGATGGAACCTTCACAGGTCCAAACACATCACTGTGCACAAGCGCATATATACAATTTTCACAGAAATCAAAATCTACAGAGCTATTACTCATACTTTCTACCATACCTTTACCATGAAGTATTCGAAGTCCCTTCTCTCCAAAATGTCCAAGCCTCTGATACCACAACATGGTCTTTTCTCCAGAGACCACTAGATTTTATGCTCCACTTTTAGGAACCATGGAACTGTTGCACCGTCAACAATAGTGCTACCTTTGTAGCTTTTACAGAGTTCCAATCTGAACTCCCCGCATTAATAACTTTTCTTCTCAAACCATATTGTAGGTGTCCTTCTCGAACATTGTTTTTACACATGCGTCAACTAGCTTGCTAACAGAAATCATATTTTTGGCTATTGCAGGAATATGCAGAACACCCAGAATTGTTCTAACCCTTCCACCTTGCAACTTCAACTCTACTTTTCCGCATGATTCTAGCGTTCCTATCATCCCCTAAGAAGACATTACCACCATCATATTTCTCATACTCATAGAACCACTCTTTATGGGGAGTAAAGTGAAAGGATGCACCTGAGTCAATCAACCATGCCTCATGATCTACATGTGTACTTGAAGAAGCCAAGTACACATCCCCACCTTCATCTAAGGTGGTTTTCGCCTCTGCAGAAGGAGCATCATCAGATCCCTTTCCTTTATCAGGAGCTTTTAATTTACAATCCATTTTGTAGTGCCCTTCCTTTCCACATTTCCAGCACACCACCTTTACAGGTTTTTCTAGAGACTTAGATCTCCCTCTAGATTTAGATCTCCCACTCGATGACTTATTTTTGTTTTTTTTCTGGGACCGTCCTCGTATGGACAAGGCATCACCATTCTGGTTCTCAATATTTTTCCATCTCATCTCCTCCGTCAGCAAGGCTAAGACAATTTCATCAAACTGCAAGGCAGTTCCATTGCTGCCTATTGCAATAACCATACTATCCCACGAATCTGGTAGAGAACACAACAAATTGATGCACTTATCTTTATCTAAAATTTTAATATCAATAGATGCTAGCTGACTACCATAGTATTAAATGCATTCAGATGCTCTGTGACCGAGTCTCCATCTTTCATTCTCAGGTTAGACAACTTTTTTTGCAGGAACAGTTTATTCACTAGAGACTTAGATTGGTACAAAGTCCCTAAGTTATCCCCTAAAGCCTTCGTCGTAGCTTCCCCTGATACATTCAACAATACTGAATTTGAGACACATAATCATATTGTTCACTTTGCCTTTCGATCAAACTTCTTCCATTCTTCATTGGACACTCTTGTTGGTTTAGTACCTAGATCTACCTAGATCCACTGACCTTTCTCCACCAACAGATCCTCCATATTGAGTTTCCACAACTCAAAACTTTGACCATTAAATTTCTTGATCTCTATCTTTCCACTGCTCGCTATCTTCTTTCACCACTAGAATCAATCTCGTAGATCTCCCACTGAACAGGGTCTACCACAGGCGTGAGTGAAACCCCTTAGCAACAAAGGCATCCCCTTAAAGCCAAAACTGCTCTAATACCAAGTGTATGTTTTAACGCCATACATAAATTACCTGCATATGAATTCTAAAACACAAAAAATAAACAATGCGAGAGCATAACACATAAAACGATATACACAGAGACTTTCCCCTGGATCCCAAAACCGTGACTACCAACTTGATTTTTCATCATGTTTCTTTCAATGTTACAATACATATTTATACACGCTGAAGCATCCAATACCATGGACCGAAAACCATCGTATTCAATACAATGGACCGAAAACCATCTCATCCAAAACATGTGAGAAAATCATGCACAAAATAATAGGTGGGTCCACCCAACCTAACATAGGGTCCCAAACCAAAATTTTTCGGGGCGTTGCCTTGGACCCCATAAAGTGGGGTTACAGGTACACCTCAAACCCCCTGTGTACCCCCCCCCTCCCAGCTACAAAATTGGTGCAATGAAGGGGGTGCTCCGCCCCCCCTCTAACCCTCCGATTAACTACATGGGCTAGTCATGGAAAGAATATAACACAACCCAACAACAGAGTTGGTGAGCTTAATAGGGCTCATCCTTGTCTTGATGTGTTACATCTAAATGGCATGAATGCATGATATAAATCTTGGGAAATTTTGACCAAATAAATAAACCAAACCTGAAACTTGAGATAAGATATAAATCTTCAGAAGCTTTAACGAAATACATAGCCCAAACCTTAAAACTAGTAGTGGGAAATCCATTGTTTGAAGTGTGGCTACTGAAGACATATTTCTTAAATACTTTTAAAAATTAACATACAAATAATTTATAAAATCATGGAATTTCGTTATCAATCAAATGTCAAATCGGATAACAATTAAAGTGATAACCCGCAATTACAATCCAAAATCAACAAGGCATATTGGACAAATGTCCAAAACTCATTGGGAACATCCTAATCCTACAACATGCTCATCTAAAGAAAGTGAAGATATTACTTTTCCTAGGAAACATGGAATGTTAATGATATAAATGACAAAAAGATAAATAATTAAAACTTACTATTAGAACCGATGCGAACAACAAATGATAGGAAAAATGAAAATGGGACAAAATGTCACATACCCACTCCATGAGACTATCATCTGTTTCCATACTTGATGTTGCCCAAGACTAAGCAAGTCATTCCACTGGTGTCCACATCCTTGTATCCACAGTAGAATTCATCCTCGTATCCACGTACAACCTGCATTGGTCATACCCTTTCGTAAAGAAAAATATGAAATAAAATGAAGCTTGAAAGTTGTTTTACCGGTCAACATTTTAAAGATTTTGAAGCATGTATTTAAAAACAAGATTCTCATACGAGTATCCTTGCTTGCTTTGAAACTCTATTTGAATACATCACTTCCTCCAAAAACTTTACATATCGTGGATAATCATAATTCAAGTCATCATTAAACGAAGTTCTATCATCTCTAGAGCATGGGTGCTTTGAAGAAAGCAACCTAATACACTGATTTACCTATCATGAAATTCAGTTATGTCTACATAAACATGTATATAGGGAGACAACACATATTTCATTAAATTTGAAAGTATTCAGTGGATCTAAAATTTAGAACTTTAACTAGATTAAGTTTTTTCAAAATGAGGAATTAGAAAGTCACTTGGTTCACTAATTTTAGTGTAGATATTCACCATTTTTTGTGTAAAAATTTTCATGATAAACTTTACAAAACAAATTTATATAAACTTGCTAAAGCAAATCTTTCACATTTTAATCTTGGATTCCTTAAATTATCTATTTTAATATTTTTTTATGGTTTATAGTAAAAGACTATTTTATGAAAATAATGATGTGTATGTTACTATTATTAGCCCATTTAATTATAATCTGATATAGTTAATATCATGTATGTGTTAAGTTACAATTATTACTAAGACAATGTTGGCACAATTTAAAAGTCTATGACCTTTGCAACACTAGTAATATGGTTGAAAATTAAAAAACTCTCATAGATCATCGAGTTTATACTCATATTGGAATTAAATTTCAAAATATCTGCGACGCTACCTACCTTCTTGATTGCTTAACCAAACAAAATTATGATGATCTTGAAACACTTCTTTTAATGCTTTTTGAGCATAACAATAAAATTCAAAATAACTTTTAGTAATATCTTTTTACCTTCTTATTTCCCATATTTGGTCTTAGTGGATGATAATCATCATTATCACCATCATAATTACATACTATTGTAGGAAGTTTACACCATTTTAGAGTTGAGGAGAAAACTAAATTTAAGATCAAATTAAATGTTGAATGTTATTAGTAGCATAATTCATTTTTATTTATTATTTGTATGTTTATGTTAATAAACAAGTTGATTGAGGCTTGATTTATGAATGATAGATTAATATGCAAGATATATATTAAGTATAAAGTTATTTAATGACAAATGATCTTAGTAATGTGTCCAATATGTAACATTATTTAGAACATTCACTAGATTAAGTTTTTTTAAAATAAGGAATTAGAAAGTCACTTGGTTCACTAATTTTAATCTAGATATTCACCATTTTTTGTGTAAAAATTATCATGATAAACTTTATAAAACAAATTTATATAAACTTGGAAAAGAAATATTTCACATCTTATTCTTGGATTCCTTACATTATCTATTTTAATATCTTTTATGGTTTATATTAAAAGATAACTTTTTAAGGTTATTTTATGAAAATAATGATGTGTATGTAACTATTATTAACCCACTTAATTATAATCCGATTTAGTAAATATCATGTATATGTTAAGTTACAATTATTACTAAGAGACAATGTTGGCACAATTTAAAATATTGGAATTAAATTTCAAAATATTTGTGATGCTACCAATCTTCTTCATTGATTAACTAAACAAAATAATGATGATCTTGAAACACTTCTTTTAATGCTTTTTTAGCATAAAAATAAAATTCAAAATAACTTTTAGTAATATACTTTTACCTTGTTATATAGCATATTTGGTCTTAGTGGACGATAATCGTCATTATCACCATCATCATTACATACTATTGTAGGAAGTTTGCACCATTTTAGAGTTAAGGAGAAAACATTTTTTTAGGATCAAATTAAATGTTGAATGTGAGTACTAGCATAATTTATTTGTTATTTATTATTTGTACTTTTATGTTAAAAATTAAGGTTGTTGAGGTTTACTTAATGAATAATAGATTAATATGCAAGCTATATATTAAGTATACTGTTATTTAGTGACAAATGATCATAGTAATGTGTCCAATATATAGCATAATAGATCCATTTTAAGTGCAGATGTAGGGATCAAATTTCTTCACGTGCAAACATTTTTAGTCTGAAAGATACAACATGTTATTTTTCATTGTTGAAACTATATCTTTGAATGCTAAATAGAGTATATATAAGACCAAATAAAATTTTAACCATAGAAACTTTTTTTTTTTTAATATATAGATATATATGAAGTTGATATTGACATAAATTAGTTAACATAAATCTTCAAATATTTTCTTTGTATCTCTAGCTTAAATATTTTTGAAAAGTATAGATTTAAACATCTAATTCACACATTTTTTTTACTTCTAATTACTTTACAAAATTTTCATTTTTATATTTTTCTATTTAAAACATAATTTTTATTTTAAAGGGGCATAGGCGGACAGACAAACTTACACATCCCCTCATATTGGGTTGTAAAATGAGCATCTCATCTCAATTACTAATCATTTTAATGATCAAAATCAAACATGAATTAGAATAGTAACAAAGTAGTACAATGTGATTATTTTCAAATACAACAAGAAAGAGAGAAAATTGACAAAGATTTTTATTACAAATGTTTAGTTTTTATCCCTATAATGTTTAAAGATATTATATTGAAAAGAGCATATTAACATTCATCTAAAACTTAGATTCCTTACATATTTATATTATCATTGAAATTTATATTTATGTATTAAATTTCAATCATGAATACTAGATTGTGTAAAAAAAATCTTACCTATAAAGTTATTTAGAAATATATTAATATTGCTTTTCTTACTATTATTGACCATTTTAAATTGACACTAACTACTTTTCCTAAGTTGAGTACAAATTAATTATACTAGTGCAATATTGGCACCACTTCAAAATCTATAAGAGGAAATATTTTATAATTCTAATTGTGTTATTCAATGACTAAATCTTTTTTCTTATAAATTAGAGTGCAACAAAATAACGAATTTGATTTATATCAATTATTATAAGAAAAATTAAGGAAAACTCACCTCAAACATTATATCAAGTGTCTAGCATTTATTCATTAAGTGTTTAAATGGTTTATATTAAATAGAATACTAATTAGGTACTCCACTGTTGTTTTAATAGACCAAGTTTAGAAGAATGTTTTTAGGTTCGTTATTGAATTTGATTATGCATATTTGATATGCTGAGAAGTCACGTTGGTCAAATAAAGCTTGAAAACTTAAATATTTTATGGCATTGTCATGTAATTTGTATAACACATCATTACATTAAAATATTAAATAATATAAAACTCCAAAAATAATATGAAGAGAATATTTGATATACAACAAATATGGAAAAGTGTGTCTGAATGTATATTAATAGATCCTTCAAAAAAAATTTACATTCATGAATCATATAAACCTACTCTTAAGATATTCACTCAAGAAGATCAAGAATGGCTTCTACACCATATTTATTTATCTTGGTCTTCTTGCAATTTTCTTTCTTTGGCATCCATGCCCACACTATGGTATTAATTGGAATAGAGCCAAGTTCTGTGTCATCAGGATTTGGTACCAAATATCGCTCTAATAAGTTTCCATTGTATTTCCCTGACATAGGCTTCCACTAGTCAGCCTTTACATGAAGATTCCCACTTTCATTATCCCTAAAGATATCTGAGATGGATTTTTCCATCCAAATCATCTCTCCTACATCCTCATTTCCTGATCTAACTAGCAACGTCTTTCCTTTCTCAAAATTAATCATCGGATTGAATGTTGGCTTTGGCTTGTTGCATTTTTGTCCAACATATATTGGTTCATCTATCGCATTATCAAAATCTCCATCCATAATACTTGAGATTAATTGGAGTGCATTACGATCAACATCAACAATGTGCCTTTTCTTGGGCCAAAATTCTCAGAAGATGAATCACTTCCATCTATTATTCTATGATAATTATAGATTCCATCTAATGTATAAGGAACGTTTTCCCAATACACTACATTATTTTTCCATTCCTCTATAACAATTTGTGAATCCTCATTCCCAATAGTGTCTTTCCACATTTTTATGTATGATGTTATCCCTTCCTTTATTTCTTTTAAATAGACATCAATCTGTTTGTAAACTAAGAATATGGCTTCCCTATGGGAATTATAGGTTGACCTTCATCATCTATATTCCATAACTCAATTGGTTTTGAACAATCAATATCTCTAATTGATTCCTTGTACCTTAGTACTGGAACATCAATGAGTATAAGAAATTGGAAGTATTGGACATTAAGATGTCCAACTAGTGGATTTATTCCCTACTTAATGTATCCATTAAGGAAACTTCTGAAGTCATAGACCATGTTAATAAGTGTAGGTGGAAACACTCGATTTTCTCCAATTCCACGATATGTATCCATCATTTAAGGTAAAAAATAAATATCCTTACTTTTTATATTGGAAGACATTCTTCCATAGGTTCCATCTATGTCTTCATGGGTGTGCCCCACAGGAAAGAACCCAACCTCAATAGTGATGAAGACACCAAGTTCAGTTAACAATGACAGAAACATCAAAAGATAGCGATTCTTATTATCACTTGTTGCATTGTCCAATTGTAACAACAAATGTGGAGAAAGAGGTTTAAAATCAACATTTTGACTTTTTAAACTTCCATGATATATAAAATCATGCTTGTAACCTTGACATTTTGAGTAAATAGAGGTGTCAAGTAATGCATTTGTAAGTCGCTTTCTTGAAATTCCACTTTCATAAAGTAGATCACTGTACATATCCATTTGTGGGCCTTCAAGGTCACTTAAGCACTTTGCAAGTGATGAAATAGTAAACTTTGATCCCATATGGACAAACGGTAGGGAGAAATGTCCAAAACCTCCCACCTTATGCCCATGTGTAAGCATACCTCTCAATGACAAACCTAAATTTGTTCCTACAATAGATTTTGATTTGACACATAGCCTTGGGATTGAGGTCTTTGTTTTGTCCATTCTACCATGGATAATGCTCAAATACTCCTTTGGAAACTACTCTCACATAATTCTATGGGCATAGTAGCAATATATTCCACACCTAACAATATTGTTATGTTTCTTCAACCTACCTCATTCCTTTTCTTCCAATTATTTTGTAGTTGCTAACTTCATTTATGCTTTCAACATAATACATTCACTGCATTTATTGAAGTTGGTGTTCTTTCAAAATGCAACATCTCGAAACTTAGTATTCCGGATCTTGCTCATTGTTGGTTGTGATATTGATGGTTAATTGAGCTTTTGAAGAGCCTCATTGATCTCTTTTAACAGATAATTTTTTGTGTAAGTCGAAGGAAGTAATATTAAAGGAGCAGTTGTTCCATCTTCTTCAACTTGACATGTTTGGTTTGGTGAAAAATCTGAATTATCCATTACAATTTTCTGCAATATTTCTATGGCTGCCACTGTGCGAGCTCATGCTTTGCATGTGTTGGTGTTACCGTGAATAGCTTTGATCTGTTCATGTTGGAAATAATGTTGGTAGTTATAGAATGTGCTTTGAGGAATTTTATCTATCTTATACCATGCTTTCTTACAGATAATATTCCCATTAAATCGCATGTCCTTTAATTTTCTAACAATAGGTGGTAGGCCATGGCCATGGCCATGGCCCTTTGACATGACTATGTTTGACATGAGTGACTTCAAGACAAATTCTCTAATACCATTTGCATTTATTTGTCTCATACCCCTTATTGCACCTGTAATGGCCTTCCTATCCACATGTTCAAGACAATGTTTTCTACAACATACATCTGCTGCCAAAAGTCAAATTTATTTCTCTTCATCTATTTTTTCTGACAGTTTGCATTTTTTTTGGTATCCATAACTCATTTAATCCTTTTATATTGACTTTTTACATGCATATCAATTGAGTTTTTCTATTTTTCATTACAAAGGTACTCATCCCATTTATTTAAGGGATTTGTGTCCTCTATAACATCCCATATCACCATTTCTTTGGTTGGCTCCTTGAACTTTTCCTTGATCCTTAATATCACACCTTTCTTGTCCACCGACTTATTTATTGGCCATCTAACCAAATAGTGTATAGACTTATCCCCAATTATACATATCTTACAAATTCCATCTATCTCTTCTAGAAAAACACCAAGATCCATTTCACCTAGTGTTTCACCCTCAACAATGTCATCCTCGTGGACATTAACTAGCATTCCTTTGGCTATGCACATGCTTGTTCCCATGCATTCATGTGTAAGAGAAACCTTTGCACATATGAATCTAACCCTATCATGGGGAATATTTATGGCATGATCATGACAGTGAGGCTCCGAATCTGACTTTGACCAAATTTCATAAGCTTCTAATGCACCCCCAAGTGTATGCTCAAATCCTGTTGGATGTGGTAGAGGAGCATTATGTTTTAACAACTTTTCAATTTTAACCGTTATGCATCCTTTCTTTACCATCTTTCCATGCACTTTATGCCTAAGATTTGTATTGAGTATGGAGCCCTCGCTCACCTACACTCCATGTTGCGGGAGATTTACCTTGTATCCAATAGAAAATGTAGAAGAAACATTGAACCTATAAACAAATGTAAATAAGGTTAATATTTACTAAAAAAAGAACATTTATTATAGTATAAATAATATATAACACATGCTTCAATATTTTGGTTTACCTATGTGGTGTCCCAAATCCACAATCTTCCTTGCATGTATGTCCCCTTCATTAACATCGTCATCAATCAAATGTGGTTGAGTGACATCAATTATCAAAATTGCAAAATAACAAGAATTAACCCTTTCTCCAACATAATAAGTTCCAAACTTTGCAGATTCGACCCTTCCTAGCCCAATGACTTGATCATTAATAAGGAGATCAACATAGTTCACTTTTGCCAAAATTATATTTTCCATTGTAGCTTCTATCAATTCTATAACAACAATTAAATCGTAACTTGTAATTAAAAGGATGAACCATGTAAATTGTGACTTTATATCTTCCCAAAAACACACAACTTATGAAAACGTAATATAGATGCAAAAATTAAAATATTATGGTAGTCATATTGGATGTAATGAAACATTGTTTCCTCAAATGAAATCTAGCAATCAATATCATTCCTTCTACTACAAACATATGCATATTGCTAGAAGCAACATTACATGGTCAAATAAATCTAGCACATGATAGATTTCCTTCTAGCACAAACACAAACACGTTGCCAATAATAATATTCTAAGGCGAAGGAAATCCAACACATGCCAAATTTCCTTCTAACATAAATAGAAGCATATTGCTCACAAAACATTTCAAATTAAAAGAAATCTTACACATTCTAGAGTTTATTGTAGCACAAACACAATCACATTTCCAATAATAACACCACAATGTAAAATAAATTTAATGCATTCTAGCTTTACATGTAGCATAAATACAAGCATACTACCAAAAACAACATTTCATGCCAGAAGAGCTCTAGTGCATGCTATATTTCCTTATAACACAAAAAAAAGCACATTACCAAGGTGAAGGAGATCTAACACATGTTAGATTTCCTTCTATAATAAACAACCAAATTGAAAACAACAATATTGCATAGCAAAATAAATCTAGCACAACTTCTAGCCCAAACACAAACACAACATTTCCAATAAGATTGCCAAGGTGATGGAAATCTAACACTTGCTATATTTCTTTTTATGATAAACAATCAAATTGACAACAACAATATTGCAAAGAAAAGGAAATCTAGCATATTTTCTAGCCCAAACACAAGCACATATCCAATAAAAATATTGCAAGGTGAAAGAAATTTAATGCATGTTAGCTTTACATGTGGGACAAATACAATCATACTACTAACAACAACATTGCATGCAAAAAGAAATCTATTGTGTGTTATGTTTATTTTTAAAACAAATCAACAAAGTGTATTGGTGATTCTCTATTGTGAAGACCCATATGAAAAGTGGCGTAATGCTAATAAGACCAATGCAGCTACTATGAGGATACCCACTCAACTTTCCCTTTATCCTACAAAAAACTCCTAGGTGTGAAATCCTTTTTTACCAAGTGTTTGCTTGTAAAAGCGGAAAGTAATGAATAATTTTTCCTGCTAGAATAGATTTCTTTGGGGAAAACAGGGTGGAAAACATGAAGCCTCATCTCCTTACCAAGAAAGTAAGGCTAATTAGGCTTGATTGATATCCATGCCCGATGAACTATATTAGTGGTAAAATTTGTTTTTTGCAGTAAGATTGGTAATGTACCTTGAAAGACACACATCCTATCTTCTTCATAATGTTAGCAATTACACATCCATGACACCTCTGGTTCTTCCAACTTCTATGACATAATCAATGTGGTTGAAGCCTTCAATATTTCTCAACCGAATGTTCTTAGAAGAATGTGGCAGGCTTAAAAGCTAATGTCCAAGCAGTTACTCACCTTTGTCACAAGTTAACCAACTAGTTTTCCTATTCTAGATTACTCTCAAGATTTCCTTAGATGCCACAAATAAAAGAAGATATTGTAAAGACAATTTCTCTCTATTTCTAAAGGAGAACAATCTTTGTTTAATGATAAAAGATATTTTTTTGTTATTTTTGGAACAGTTGCCTTGAGAGCACTTCCAGAGAAATCATAATACACGAAGAGTCTATATACTCTCAAAATATTCCAAGATCACGTAATCACAATTGAGCCTCAACAACTATACAATTATGAGGCAGCCTAACCCATATTCATGTAATCAGTTTTCCTTTAGATGATTAGGTAATAGACAACTATATAGACAAATATGCATTCTATTGACAAGAATCTATATACCCCTATCAAGGTCTTACAAGGAAGGGAACATTTGTACCAGGAATATCCACCTAAAGAAATCAATTCCTACTGGCTCAACCAACAGAGGACATTGTGCAATCTGTAGGTACTAAGCAATATTCCCACACAGCAGTGTCCACGTTTTGCTACCATCTAATTAAAAAAGGTTTCATTTCTCCCCATGTAGGTTGACCATACAAATGTAAAGTTTCATTGTTTAAAATTTTAGGGCCTCCTTCGTAAAAAATTTAGTAATAAATTTAGTAATAAATTTTGTGCATCAATGGAGTTTTGGCATTTTCTCTCTAAGTTAAGGTACCAACACCACAACTATTATGAATGACCTAGTCAAGTCTCAAGAGAGAGCCTCTTTTGTCTCCTCTCTATATCAATCCATGAAATGGTGGAGAGCCTAACAACCTTCTCTTCTAATCACTCAAGCTAGACCAAATTGACAAGATATATTCCTACCTAACCAAACGTTTTCCATGTTTTTGCTTCCTCATAAAAAGATATCAGTTTAGGGGATACCCTAATGCAAAATGTACCTCTCGACAAACTATGTTAACACCTTGTTTTAGGAGATTAACCCACTGGCCTTTGTTTTGTGGTGACGTTCCAAACCCAATAGCTCCTCCATAAGATTACTCTCGTATTGAATCTAAAACCATTTAACTATGATTAGTTGGTAGCACATGCAATTTGTAAGGAAGGGTCACAATTTTAGGTTTGGACCATTCAGTCAGGTTTATAGCCTAAATGGAAGTTTCATTCTCCGAGTTAAAATATCTTTGACATATATGAAATAACCGACCTAGTCCATTTTTATGTCACTACTACAACAATCCATGAAATTTTCATACTAGGTCTAAAATCAATGCTTAACTTCGCTTCCACAGTAATGTTCCACATTTCATTGGACTTCCCAAAAGATTGCATTGTGTTTATATAATGCTTCATGCATCCCTAGTAAAAACTAAAGGCTAGTTGCCAAATGTGTTTGTCAGATGTTTCTTATGAATGCACATATAAATAGGTGTATTTCATATATTTTCATTACAATATTTAATGCTGGATCTAACTCTTCAATGGTCCATGGATTGAGTTTTAACTCATTGAGGTATCTCTTACAATGGGCTAGTATCTTGAGAACTGAGGAATCAGATGAACTTGCAGCTGATTTTATCTCTCTAGAGGTAGTACTACTGTATTCTAGTTGTGTAAGTGTCATTTAATGAGGTTGCAACTTTTCACATATTACAAAAATATGTCAATATATGGAAGTATCTTATTTGTGCTAGGGGGTAGAGGGAGTAAACATTCATTAGCATCAAAAGACACAAGGTACAATAGACAATGAAGATGACCAATTTTTCTATCTTACTGATGTAGAGACCCAGTTGTTGCCACAAAAGTTCAACAGCTAAATTTATACTCGTGATTATAATAACACTTTCATCATGATATCTATAAGTTGGTATCTAATCATCCTTTCCCTCGTTAAGTGAGGAAGAAAGAGAGCACAACCCCTGAAGTACCATGAGAAATGTAGCACTAGAAATTTAACTTGAAAGAAGCGTGGCTTCTACCTCAACAAAAACACTAGAGTTCGTTCACTGCAACCTTGCTCAACCTTTTTTTATAGGAATTGGAATTTTGGTTATGAAAATATGTCAACAGGGAGGTGCGAGTTTCACTAAATTAATCAATACATCTACATCATGAGAATATACAAGGTCTAACAACACTTCACATGCCAACAAGGATTATAACAATATAACCTCTCTTCAAGGAATACTGAGTAGCATTGTTCATAAAATTCCATTTCTCACCTCAACACAAGCACAAAACCGAATCATTTATGTGGTGTACACTTGTGCTAAAGAAGCCACAAATTCACATAAAGATGTACCCTAAATAGATGTGCTAATACCTTTCGTTCATCCAATGAAGGTGGGTTGGCCCTCAGAGTTGTTTTGAGATTGCATGAAGAGAAGGCTGGTACTTTACCTCTGAATTTAGGATCATTCAGCCTATTTGGAAAGGAGAAAAATTAAAGAGGCATAGGAATGAGTTTGCATATTGGGTTTTGTTGTTTAGAATGATCAGGTGATATGTGTTCTCCAAACATAAGTAGAAGAAGGTTTGTTTGAGAGACTAATTTTAATAAATTCACAAGGTATTATTTCTGTCTATTAGGAATCACATTGTCACGTGCTTGGGAATAGATAATAGGATAGTCAAATGGATAAGTAGGTCTAATTTATAGAAAATCACCTAGAATCTCAATCAAATCTAACACAAGGTACAGTAGACAATGAAGATGACCATTTTTTCTATCTTACTGATGTAGAGACCCAAATTATGCAATAGAAGTTCAACAGCTAAATTTAGACTCGTGATTATAATAACACTTTCATCATCATATATATAAGATGGTACCTAATCATCCTTTCCCTCGTTAAGTGAGGAAGAAAGAGAGCACAAGTCTTGAAGTACCCTGAGAAATGTAGCACTAGAAATTTGACTTGAAAGAAGCATGGCTTCTACCTCAGAAAAAACACTGGAGTTCACTCATCAAAACCTTTCTCAACCTTTTTTTATAGCATTTGGAAATTTGGTAATGAAAATATGTGCCAATTTCACTAATTTAATCAATACATCTACATCATGAGAATATACAAGGACTGAAAAACCTTCACATGACAACAAGGATTATAATAATCTAAACTCTGTTCAAGGAACATTGAGCAGCATTTTTCATAAAATGCCATTTCTCACCTCAGCACAAGCACAAAACCAAATCATCATTGTGGTGTACACTTGTGGTGAATAATCCACAAATGAACATAAATATGCACCCTAAATAGATGTGCTAATACCTTTTGTTCATCCAATGAAGGTGGGTTGGCCCTCAGAGTTGTTTTGAGATTGCATGAAGAGAAGGTTGGTACTTTGCCTCTGAATTGAGGATCATTCAACCTATTTGGAAAGGATAAATATTAAAGAGGTATACGAATGAGCTTGGCTATTGGGTTTTGATGTTTAGAACGATAAGGTGATATGTGTTCCCCAAAACATAAGTAGGAGAAGGCATGTCTGGGAGACTCATTTTAATAAATTCACAAGGTAATATTTCCATCCATTAGGAATCACATCCTATGGTGCTTGAGAATAAATAATAGCACAATCAACTGGATAAGTAGGCCTAATTTACAAAACCTCACCCAGAATCTCACTCAAATCTACTAGTATCATGTCTATGATTTAAATAATGAATGGAGGAGTCTTACACTCCCATTCATTTAACATAAAAGTGACTAAGATGGTTAGAGGATAATACCACATTACTCTCAAGCCATATGTGTCCTATTGATAAAATTTGTATACCCTGATTAAGGTCTTGCAATGCAAGGGCATCAATTGAGACGATTTTGTATACTCCACACAAAATATTCCATGTCCTCATATTTGCAGTTGAGCCTCAACAACTGTACATTTGTGAGGCATTTAAACTTGTATTCTTGTAACTTTGTCTTTTCTTCACATGATTAGATAATAAGAATCTATACAAAGTCAAACAACCTCTGCATTCCAATAAGAAGACTCCTAACATTTATTTGTTCTCTTCACACCTGTTATTATTAAATTATTCTTTACATATGTGGTTTGCATTCTAGGCTTTGTGAGATTATTACTCTTTCTTTCACTCTTTAACTGTGATTGCAACATAGATCAAAATTTTGGCAGGTTCTATCAATAGAATATTTACTAGTCATTTATATTGTTGATATTGTTTATCATCCACAATCTTAAGTGGGTTCTTTTAATACATAAAAGGAAACACTACAACAGAGTGACTAACACATATTTGAATATTTGACATTGTCAAATTTGATATTACCAAAAGTTATAAATAAAAAGCCCTACTTATTGTAAAATATTTGATATTTAGTGGACAAATGTTTTTAATAATTTATACCATTTGGAAAGTAGTTGTATATAAAATTTTGATTCTGTTTTTTAAGCAAATAATTTAATTTTTCAGATATTTTATAACATTTCATATTAACATTTTGAAAACCTTGTTTATATATTTTCAAAATCTAGTTTTGCATTTTTAAATTCTAATTTTGTATTTTCAAATTTTTATTTACACTTTTAAATTCTAATATATGGCATAACCAAAACTCAATTTAAATTGTATAATTCAAATCTACTTAATTCATAATTTGAGTTTTACTTATCAACTATAAAAACAAATTTATTAAAGGTGAATATATACTTAATTCATAATTTGAATTTTACTTATCAACATTAAAAACAAAACAAATGAATATTGAAATTTTATAATAAAATAAAAAGTTAAGATTGATTAAAATTTCTTAAGATACAGTATTACGAAATTCCCTATATTTATAAAAACGGTAAAAACCAACAGTGTAAATTTACATCCATTAGTGATTGATTACATATAAATTGTTTCACGTCTTGGGATGGGGATACGATTGAGTTGTCTATCTTTTCATAACCTTACTAAATTGGTTTTGGTCGAGAGCAAACTCACTATGTCATTTAATATTAATATGCCTGGGCATTGGTATGGCCTTCATATATTTGAATAATGCACATTTATAAGTTGGAACATCTTAAATGCTAGAATGTATCAGGAATGTTAATGTATTAGTGGGTTCAATAATTCTATGGAAATGCAACCTGAGAAGAATTATGAATGCATAGAAAATGACAATACCATATGTCTCTCTAATTTACTACTTTACAATATTCATTTAATGATATTCATTACTTTCTGGTTTTAAATATCTTGTGTGTCTAATATTCTACATTT
>APFE030125283.1:0-10133 GCA_000404065.3 Pinus taeda | reverse complement strand
AAGCGCATGGAGGGTCATTTGTAGGTTAACCGTTCACGAGAGAAGCTTATGTAAATTTTCATTCTTTATTAATAAATTGCCTGAAGTGGCCGCGTTGGCTCAGGCCGTGGACTGTTTCCCTCTTTGATGGTTTTAACCACATCAAAATACTAGTGTATTGATCTATGATCTGTTTGTGAGCGGTGTCCTTTGGTGTTCTGTCTGAGGAACTTACCCTGTAAATTCCTACATTTTTAGGAGAATGATGTTATGATATAAGTTATATAACTTGTTAATTTGGTTTGATTTAATTTTGATGGTTAAAAGGAGTGTCATTTTTTCCTATCGAACTTAATTCTCACTGAGTTATCTTAAAAAGTACATTGTTGACAAAGTTTTGAATTTTTAGAAATTAGGTTTATTTTGAGTATTATTTCCGAAATTAGTGGAAGCATTGGGTAGGTTTCTTTAGGAAATGAATTATGCAACAGAATAAAAGATAATATGTCTGTGAGAGATAGAGAAAGACATTGTTATCAATTAGGTCTGACTCTAGTTGTTGTCCGATGGAATATTGTTCTCCCCACTCATGTTTGATTCTCATAAGTGACATGTTGAGCTCATAATGAGTATAGTGTTCTAACAATAAATGTTTAAAGAGTATATTGTTGACAAAGTTTTGAATTTTTAGAAAAAATAGATTTATTTTGAGTACTATTTTCGAAATTAGTGGAAGTATTGGATAGGTTTCTCTAGGAAATGAATTATGCAAACAAACAAAAAAATATAATATGTGTGTGAGAGATAGAGAAAGACATTGTTATCAATTATGTCTAATGCTCGTGGTTGTTGGATGGAAAATTATTCTCCCCACTCATGATTGATTCTCATAAGTGACATGTTGAGCTCATAATGAGTATAGTGTTCTAATAAGTTTGAGCCTTGATGTTGACTTGCCCTTAAGCTATGAAGAATCTAGGGTTTAGCCTAGATAACATCTTTGAAATGATGGGAAGTGGATTGGGGGTTTTCATCAAGATATGTTCCCTTGAAAGAAAAAACAAAAAAAACATGACAATACCATACATTAATCTAGGACAGAGGATCACACACACGTTGACTAAATTTAAAAAGAAATAAAAATGTTTATCTCTAGAAAACATACATATATATACATCTTATGAAAACCCTAGAGATCCATAGCCTTATGTGTCGCATAGACCATCCCTTCATTCATCATATATATATATATATATTATTCCTAGCAAATCACAAAAACGAATAAAATGTGCCACAAAGACCATCCCTCCTATTATCATCTACTATATATATTCTACATATATAGTAGAAGTATTATACAATAGTAGATTGTAGAATAATTCTAAATACTATATTTTACCAATAGATATTGTAGAATCTTATAAAATATATATTTTACAATATATATTGTAGAATGATGAATTCAAGGAATGTCTCTTTGGCACACAAGGTTATGGATCGCTAGGGTTTTCATAGGCATGCAAGCTTAGGGCTATCTCCCTTGAACTAGCCTCTAATGTTGTGGGTGCAATCTCCCATTGAAACCTAACCTTCAAATTATATGAGGAACTTGTTGATTTCTTTGAAGACCCTCTTATAGGGGTCTGTATTTGGACCTCTCGGTCTCACATCACTATCGATCTATCACATCAACCACAAGATCTACACTTTGAGGATTATCCACAACATTATATCTCCTAAAGATCATTTCTAGAGCCTAGTAATGCTTTATCTAACATCACAAACCAAGTGGCACCTTTGGATATATCATTGTCAAATTGTTGCACCCATGTTAACAGTCATGCAGATCCTCCTCCTATTTTGTTGTTGGATTTAGGGATTGGTTTTCTACCCTCTTCTAGTTGCA
Organism: Pinus taeda; assembly: GCA_000404065.3. Taxonomy (NCBI): domain Eukaryota; kingdom Viridiplantae; phylum Streptophyta; class Pinopsida; order Pinales; family Pinaceae; genus Pinus; species Pinus taeda. The sequence goes on along the minus strand of APFE030125283.1, from coordinate 8,248 downwards.
ACCCTCTGTATTTTGTTCATTTGAAACATGTGACCACTTTCCCCTATATCGACTTTTCCTTGCAGTTTCTCTAGTCTCCACAACTTCTCTAGGGTTTATTAGAAGCTCACTTACCCTTAGAATGTTTAACAACAATATAAATTACCTCTACACAAACCTCTTGCTAGCTCTTCAAAGGCCCCACCTAACAAGGACTTTGCTTAAAAAAGAGGAAATGTGCCAAGAAGAGAACCGAGGAACCAAACACCATTTTCTAAGATGACATCAAGCTAAATGACATAAAAAGTGGAGGACTCAACACTCGTTGATTGTTTTACATGCAGGAATATTCCACTAGAAATTATCCATAAATGGAAGGATTGGAAATTTTCAAGTCCCTTAGGGTATTTACCGCACTACCTGATCTATGTGCATGGATGGTTAGCTTTTTCCACATCTTATCTGGAGAATGCGTCAAAACTACTATAAACGAGGTGGTTTTGGGTGTTGTGAGCCTTACTTCTAAAGCCCTTGAGAATCAACTTTGATGCATGCTCCAAGAAATTGGAGGCAATGCCTATTTGGATTTGACTTCCAAGCCTCTTACTACCTTTTTGGTCTGAAGATATCTTTAGATAAATTGGAAATTGCCTCATTTTTTATTTAGAAGTGGATCTTTCCTACTTCAAGACCAAATAAATGGGTTTAATGTGTATCTTGATAGGCTTAAATGTATCCAAATACCTTGTGGACACCATTTCCATCCAACGTGATCATATTTTAATTCAGCAACCTATTGATTATGAAGGAGTGTCTTTCAAATGCGACAAATGCCACACATATGGATACATTGGGGTTAACTATAACGAACTCCCCAAAAAGTAGAGATGGGTGGGTGAAACCTCCCTAAGGGCATCATGATTTCCTATGCAATCAACTCCTACCATAGATTTGTTGAAAGTGAGCCTCCAATTGTAAGTTCTCGTTAGGTCCATCATGGTATTAGTAAAGGAATAAACTATAATGGTGACATCTTCCTTTCTAGATTCAATGTCTCTCTCAACTACAGGTATTCTCCCTTCCTCCCCTATCCCTCTTCTGATTTCCTTTCCTTCCACTATGCTTTCAAGTTTTGCATCCATTTGATTCACATTAATAGACTCCCTACCATGTTCACACCCCTCTCCTCCTACTTTCACTAACCCCTTATAGCTTCCTTGTCACATTTCCCCCTCCCTACTCCATTGATTACCTCCATTGTCCCCTCCCCCTCTCTTCCCACTTCCTTGCTCCATTGTAATTCAGTTGAGGTCTTGCTCTCCTCGAGACTAGGTCACCTCTATTTCTTCTACTCCAAAAAGTTAGATAATGCTCCTTTGGATTATGAAATATCAATTACCCTCCCCCAAATCACAACATAATGGGGGACTTGGGGCCTTTCACAAGTCTAAATCAATGTCCTCCCAGCTATGTTTGAAAAACTCACATCTTGATGGCACAAAAGTAAGCAAATGTAGAAATCTTCTCTAGAAGGAAGAAAAACCATCATTGGGGCCTTTAGAGTCGTTGGGTATGTGTTATATTATTTGCATGAGTATCCTCATGTTGTACGTTGCGTCAGACATAATGGGGAGGTCACTGGGGGGTTCGAGGGTAGCATCTCCAAAAAAAAAATAGGGTAATTTTTTGCACATGTTTTTGGTAGTTCTCAACACATGGCTTTTGCTTATAGCGGTTTTGTGGCACGTGGTGGTTTATCCCATTGTTTTGTAATTTTGGTTAAGGAACTACTGTTATATTCTAATCCAAGGTAAAATTGATTGGCAATTTATGGATACAGTGGGATATATGTATTGTATTGTCATATAGTAAGAATTTACTAAAAAAATCTTTTTAGTTTCCCTGATTTAGGTTTCTAGGGTAAATCTCTATGTTAATGTGTGTGCTTGTTATTGCATATTTTTTGTTTTATTAAGAACATGTTAGCAACAATTAATTGTACAGGGTTAAAACCTACATTTGGTGTCAAAGCAATTTTGGCTTCAAGGGGATGCTTTTGTGGCTAAGGAGTTTACCCTAGCCTACGGTAGGCCTTGTTACAATGAGAGATCTGCAAAATTGGTTCTCATGGTGAAGGAAATGGTGATTACTTCAAATATTGAGATCGAGAAATTCAATGGGAAGAGTTTTGAGATGTGGAAGCTCAAAATGGAAGATATACTAGTGGAAAAAGATCAATGGATCATTATGGATATGGTATTACACAAAGGGGGATGCAACATAAGACTGGACCAAATTGGATTAAAAGAAAAAGAGCACAATATAGTTGTGTCTCTCAAATTTAGTATTATTGAATGTTTCAGGAGAAGCTACAACGAAGACATTATGGAATAAGTTAGGGACTTTTTATCAGTCTAAGTCCTCGATGAACAAATTGTTGCTACAGAAAAATCTATTTAACTTGAGGATGAAGAATAGAGACTCGGTGAAAAAGCATCTAAACACCTTCAATACTATGGTATGTCAACAATTATCTGTTGATATTAAGATTTCAGATGATGATAAGTGTATTAGTTTATTGTGTTCTATACCAAACTCATGGGATACTTTGGTTGTTGCCATGTGTAGTAATGCAACTACTTTAGGTTTTAGTGATGTAGCCTCATCCTTGCTAGTGGGGGAGACGAGATGGAAAAACATGGAAAGTAAAAACATGTATGCCTTGTCAATAAGAGGATGCTCCCATAATAGAAATAAAATCAAGTCCTTGAGTGAGAGATCAAAATCTATAGGAATATGTAAATATCCCATAAAATTCATAAAGGTATGTTAGAGATGTGGAAAATAAGGGCATTACAAGAAAGACGATATATCCAAAATTGTAGATAAAGGGAATGGATTTGATGATTCTCCTTCTATAGAATCGAAAACATCCTCAAATGATGGAGGGGATGTGTACTTAGCTTCTTCAATTACACATGTAAGCCATGAGACATGGTTGGGCAAATTAGGTTTATCCTATCATATAACTCCTCACAAGGAGTGATTATGTGAGTAAGAAAGATATAAATATGATGATGTTTTCTAGGAGATTACCTTACAACCAAAATCATAGGACAAGAAAAATTCAAGTTGATGATCATGGGTTGAAGGATTAGAACACTCCCTAGTGTTTTGCACATCCCAAGATTGGCCAAAACTTTGATTTTTGTAAGCGAGATTAGCGATGTAGGTGTAAAACCAGTGTTTTAAAAGGATATTTTCATGATGGTTCAAAGAGAAATGGTATTGATGAGGGGATTTTAGGTTATAAATTCATATAAGCTATCGGGAAGGATTGTTAGTGATGGGTGCAACAATTAGTTGTGTAACACCTTCCTCCCACATTTACCCAAGTTAACTGATCTGTTGGGGTAAACATGTGATGAAAGGCTGTTGTGATGTGATTCAACTCCCCATGTAGAGTTAAGGAAGTGGAACCGACAAAACCAAACCAATCTAACCTTCCTCAGGAGCCACATACCCTTCAAGAGGCAACCAACCCTTCCAGGTGCTTAGCCCTTGAGACAACTTGACATTTTACTAATCTAGACCCTCATTCACTCCCATGAAAATCCATGCATATGACTGAGGCCTTCCAGTCACTCCCACAGCAAGGCATGCCAGCAACTGTGGACCTTTTCAGCCAGTTCTAAGGTGGCGACCCCATATTCAGAGCCACTTTTTTAGGGCTAGGTCTTAGGCCACTGCATAGAACTTCATGAAACCTTCATAAATGGTAAATAACAATGGAATAAGTCTACTAATACAATCATTGGTACAAGTACTTAGTTTGGCCCCTACTATCCATGACAAACATTTTGTCAAACATGTCACAAATATGCAATCTACACGTCAAAACAACATATCTGAGCATAGGGGTCTCGTACTTATCTGAGATTCGTAAACAAGCATTTTGCCTTATCACAATAGTTGCGTTATAATCTATTAGGTAATATATTCATTTTACATTCATTTTCTAACCAAAACATGATGAGAGCCATACATCAAGTTTGCCATAAAACATACTCATAACCAACGTATAACCAACATAGATAACAAGGATATAACAACCATAAGAATCACATATGAACCAATACATTTACACATGAAATACCAAGGAGATGGAGCTCTTATTAATAAATGCATAAGACAACCAGGTATGGGACTTCCACGAACCACCCAACCATAGATTGGGCTAAACCAAATCTTTCTTTAAGCCAATCAACCTCATGCCATATTCCAAGCATGGATGTGGGACTTACAACAAAAGAAACCATGGCTTCCTCAAGTTTTACCATATATCCCACCAAGGGATTCCTATGCCCAAACCTCATCAATGCAACCAGGATTTACCGCAATCCTCGCCAGATCACTAGGCCCTAAACAAGCATGGATGCCTCCATATATCTCCAACTAAATCATGAGGAATTTGTCTGTCTCAACCTCCCAGCTTTACCATGTATCCTGCCATTACTGGTTAAGAGATTCCTAGGCCTATGAGGTCACCACCCTCTGGGATTTATCGTGTATCCCACCATTATTAGTTAAGGTATTCCTAGGCCCAATCAAGGGTATTTCCCTATGAGCTTTACCGTGTATCCCATCTCAGGATTCCTAGCCTCAATTGAGGTGTTCACAACTAGGATTTACTGTGTATCCCATCTTGGGATTCCTAGGCCTTGTGAATAATCTTGAGACCACCCCACTTAGCTTCGAGTCCATCTAGCAATCCAACTCAACCAAATATAAGAGAACCCACCACACCATGGCTATTTAGAAATGGCAAGGCAAGGTTGAAGATCATTGTCACACCTAACAAATCCCATTCCAATGACAACAAGAGAACCGAAAACACACATGCATGTACCATGCATGCCAAAACTAGCAAGGGAATCACACATGCAAATCAATACCTGAAAGTAATATTGTTGTAGTCGTTTGATCCTATTCTTCCTTGCTTGATCTTTGCTTCCCTTTTCCTTCTTTGTTCTTCCCTTTCTTTCCTTGATCCAAGGTTAGAGTGCTCCAAGAATGTTTTAAGTGTCCAAGAGTGAGTGAGAGAGAGAGAATAGAGAGAGAGCTCCAAAATTGAACTGATTAAAAGCTACAAACTTATCTTCATAAGCCTTTTTATTAATGAAGCCTCTTTTTTCTTCATTTTCCTCCTCACATGCAACCTGTGACCTTTCACCTTCCTTTTCTCCTAATTGCCATTATTTTCATAAATAAAATGCCAATTAATGCCTCATGCCTTTCCAAAGCCTTTGTTGTTGCCTTTGCGAATTTCCTTTAGCCATAATAAACCAAATGAACGCCCACTAGGATGTTTTGCCCAACATTCATCTTGGAATACATGTCCCATGACCTTAGTTATTATTTTTCCTTTATTAACTTTATTACATAGAATTTTGACAAGGGTTGTTACAAGTTGTTCCTAAGAGTGGAGATGAAGAAGGAAGAACTCCTACAATCTCTAGAGAAAATACTATGTTGTGGCATTAAGTACTTGGACATATCGAAGAGAAGGGCCTTCAAGTACTTCATGGTAATGGTGTGGTAGAAGGTAAGTCTAGTTACTCTCTGAATTTTTCTTTCTGTGAACATTATTTATATGGGGCACATAATCAGGTAAGATTCTCATTTGTTGCTACAAAGGCAAAGGGAATATTACAGTTGGTGCAATTTGATGTGTTTGGACCTATGTCTGTTTTATGACTCGGTAAATATGTGTAATATGTTTAATTTATAGATGAATTCTCGATAAAAACATGGATTTATTTCCTTAGGAATAAATCTGAAGTCTTTAACAATTTCAAAGAGTTTAAGGCTCTCATGAAAACTCATACATAGAATAAAATTAAGATGTTGAGGATATATAATGGTGGAGAATTCTATAAGAATGAATTCAAAGAATTATGTGAGAAGTATGGTATAGCAAGGCGGAAGACTACTCCATACACACCTCAACAAAATGGAGTTGGAGAAAGGATGAATAAGACATTAATTAAGAAATCAAGGAGCATGCTTAGTGTTGTTAGCTTAGGACAAGACTTCTGGGAACTTGGTAAATAGATCATCCTCATCAACATTTGATGATAATACTCCACATAAGGTATGGACCAATAAGAAACCCTCTTTTAAGCATTCAGAGTATTTGGCTTTGGTATGGACCAGTAAGAAACCCTCTCTTAAGCATTCAAAGTATTTGGCTTTGATGCTTATGTACAAACCCTAATGAAAAATAGGAGTAAGATAGACAAGAAAACTAAGAAGTGTATATTTATTAGATGTAAATATGATTTGAAAGGTTACAAGCATTGGAATCGACAATGTGTTTATATGCTTCCTATTTTAAAGGTGTTTCTAGAGTACATTGTTCATTTATTTTTTCAACCCATGGTTTCTAAAATTGCAAGTCACTCCACGTAGTACACATAAGAAGTAGGTTCCTCACTTGCCCTAAATGATCTAGGCTACTAAGAAAGGAAAATTTATGGGGACACAATTTCTAGATCAGGGATAGTCCCAATGTTTTCCCACTGGGCAATTAAATGGCACCCCACACACTTGAATTATTTTCTTGGGTGCTTAACTCTCTGTCACCAGACAGGCCAAATTCAGGCAATTCTGTGGCATGCAAATTTTGTAACATCTATTGTTATAGTTTTAATAGCAACCCGATTCCGTGGTAGTCAACTATAAGTATCATCCATTGAAATAATCTTTAAAGATAGAACCTAATACTATCAACTAATAACATTCAAAAATTAAAAGCACACATTACTATATCAAATTAGTATGATAAATCGCTATACTAAACTCTTATGTTTAACCTCTATGATAAATCACACTTTCACGATTCGAACACACACATAAACAATACTGGAACGGAACTAAGTGTTGCTATTTGACTGTAATAAGCTATCATTACCCAAACCAAAAGGAAACAATTGACAACACAAGACTTTACCTTGAGTGGGCCCTTCCCCAAGGTTGGCTTGTGCTCTAATCTCACGAGGTTACCAACAGAAGCTCAAACGTGATTCAAAACCATACACACTAAATAATTTCAATCAAAACACAGAATGAAAATTGAATTACAATGCGCACAAAAAACGTTAATTGTTGCTTCATCGAAGCTTACACATATATACAAAAATAAAGGGGGTCATTGCATGGACACTTAGCGAATTTTCCTCCTTTGTGAACCGATATGATTACAAAATAAGATAGGAGGTCAATGCTTAGTTATAGAAAAGGACAAGAGAATTTTAGTTTTATTTTAGTTGCCACGAGAGATTATTGTGACAACCCCTCTAGCTAATCCCTCTTGTAAATACTATTATGAATTGTAAATTCATGTAAATAATATGGAAATGTAGACACATTGATTGGCTGAGGAAGTGGACATTGACTCATAGGACTGGGGAGGAGGAAGAGATTGCTTGTAAAGCCAAGCCTTGCATTGATTTCATCACCTAAATCCTTGTTGGTTTAATGAGACCATTATGTAGTCATTGGATGGAGGATATGGGCCTCCTGAGTGGAGGACGAGTCTGTGGACTTGCCCTCATAGATTGTGTTGACAGAGTCAAAGTGAAAGAGAGGTCGGGGAGGAAAAATCCTCGATGAGAAGATTTGCGAGAGTCTTCATCTATGCACACTTTTGAGCAAAGAGTGGAAGGGCATTGCACAAAATCACACAGAGCTCTAGTATGGCAGCGATCATGAGATCATGAATCTGCTTAGAAAATTAACTTTCTTTTAAGCCTATGTTTTGTGCTCGTGGGAGGAATTGTTCAGTAGTTGTTGAGGTCATGTTTGTGCATGTGTAATGCTTAATGAGGTTTGTGTGTGTTCCTGTGTTGGCTGCCAAAGAGATTTCAATGAAGTTGTGATCCTTAGGCGCTTGCTGGGTTGATAAACCCGTGAGAGATTACTTGTTGACAAACCACTTGAGCAGTGGCTTGCCTTGGGGTTGATAAAACACTCATAAATTTGTTGGGTTGCAAAACTATTGGTTAGGTTGAGGCACCCGAGTACTATTTGTAGGTTTTAACCCCATACAGAAATTACCTGCATACAAATTCTAAATCATAGGAAAAATAAAAATCCAAGAGCATAACACATAAAACACATATACATAGAGATTTCCCACTGGATCCCAAAACCGGGACTACCAACTTGATTTTTCATTATATTCCTTTCAATGTTACAATACATATTT
>APFE030125273.1:0-17880 GCA_000404065.3 Pinus taeda | reverse complement strand
GAGGCAGTTAGGGTTGCCATTTCAGCAACTGTTTCTTTTCCTCAACTTCCTCCTTGGAAGTTGTCCGTATTCAAGAAACATTTCTTTATATTCTTTTCAAACAATTCGTAACCAGATTATTAAATTCAATTAAGTAACATTGTCATATTCAGTTCTGTTTTTTTTTACCATAGTAACAAATAAATATTTACATATTTTCCGAGACAGTAAGTTGCATAACCATTAACCACCACTGTGGTAGTGTGATAACATAAACTGTCTCATGAACCCTTGCATCCATTGTATGATTTCCTTCACCATATTAATAATCATGTACTAGGACATTATCGCTATCACATCAAATAAAGAATCATCAACATCAAGGATTCATCATCATCAAACTGACACAAAAGGAAATCACACCATTGAACACTGATATACCCTGGAAACCCCGTAGGGTGAAAACCAACAAACGTTTAATCTCATTATTAACGCTGGTGAGGGATTTCACCCCTCACTCAATGGCTTATAAGGGATTCCATCCCTTAACCATTGTTATAAAATCATTACAATGAATTATCATTAAGTTCTCACCTAACTAGCTAAAAGCCAATACAGCTTTTAATGTAATCTTTTACTTACATATCGCCACATGCAACATTCCTTGTGGCATGATTGTTCTAGCAATGTACGTTCCTACAACTCAAACTCGTCTACATGGACCATTGATCACTTTCCTGCCACAATGTTAACATCACTTTTCCTTGGAACCAACCGCCATCATTTCCTATCAATGTTGTCATCAACAAACTTTGGCAACAAGATTAGAAACCATAATAATGAATGAATAATCAACCTCTAAAAGAGATCTTTTAGCATCTACTCATATGCTTGAGCAAGCATGACATACTATTTAACTAGTACATACACCCAATTAAATATTGTTTGATCTCCACAATGTTTATTTATACTAATGCATAATTATCTTTAAGAGTTCTAACTCATTATTTCTACTAACATGTATAACACATTCGTTATATCTTCATACATGTAATAAAATGTTATTTCCATGCTTAAGAACAAATGTTATTTTCACATAGTTACTTTTCGAGAACTCAACATAGTCTCTCTAACATACAAAGAAAATAACTCCATATCGGAATGACTATTCCTTGTTAATACCATTGCTTATCATATTAGCCCTTCTTTAATGCATGCAATACATATTCCCTTCACTAGAATACTACCATCATTTCATACAACAAACCACATACCTCTTTCTTAAAGGAAGTCATTATAATCTCATTTCTCTATCTCCCTATATGAGGGTTTCTCAAGCTTCATTTTCAAGAAATTTTTAAAGATATCCATCTTTATGCATAAAAATCAACATACAAAACAAGGTTTACTTGCTGAACTTGGCATACAACCGGTGTTCTCGGAGGGTTTGTAGCACCAATCTGAGGTGCCCCTTGTGCTCTTCCTTAGTGCGAGAGTATATCAGTATATCATCGATCAATATCAGCACAAATCTATCCAAATATCGATGAAACACACTTTTCATTCAGCACATGAAAGTTGCAGGGGTGTTGGTTAGCCCAAAGGGTAGCACCACAAACTCGTAATGCCCATACCTTGTCCTAAAAGTTGTTTTAGCGATATCTTCCTCCTTAATCCTGATCTAGCGGTAACCTGATCGCAAGTCGATCTTGGAGAATACTGTTGCACCCTTCACCTGATCGAAAAGCTCATCGATTCGGGGTAGCGGATACTTATTTTTGATGGTTAGTTTGTTCAGCTGATGGTAATCTACACACATGCGGAGGGTCTCGTCTTTTTTCTTAATGAATAACACTGGGGCTGCCCACGGGGATACACTGGGGCGAATATACTTTTTGTCCAACAGTTCCTATAGCTGCATTTTTTACTCTGACAACTTAGGTACACTCATTCTATAGGGTGCTCGAGATACCGGTGCTGCCCCTGGTATCAATTCGCTGGTAAAATCTATATCCCTCTTAGGCGGCAGTCCGGGAATCTCTTCTGGAAACACATCTGTAAATTCTTGGATTACAGGGATGTTATCCAGCGTGGCTATTTTATCCTTTGAATCAGCATAGCCCACTTGGATGGCATAAATCTGACACCCCTTCCTAATGCATTTTTCTAACTGGGTTGCAGTTATTGGCCGAACCTGCACTGGCTGCTTAATTCCCTACATCTCTTGCTTAGCTCTAGTTTCATCCCTATAACAGATAATCTTTGTTTTGCAGTCAATCAATGACCAGTTTCTTTCTAACCAGTCCATACCGATCAGAACGTCATATGAACCAAAGGGAATAAAATTTAAATATGCCATTACTGGCTACCCTGCTATTATCAAAGAGCAGTGATTAACCTTTGCCAACACTCGCCTCTTGGCCCCTGTAGCTAGCTGTATTAGCCACACATTCTTGTATTTAACAAATTGTACTTAATGTGGCTCCAGGTTTAATGAAAATAGCAATAGTAAGGTCGAAAATTTTACCTTCAAATTCTACCATGGTCAGTTGGTACTCCGCCTAACGATCATCCAGGGCTGCATTAATCCTTGGTATGTTGTGCCCTACATTATCGACTATCGATGCTTCTTGGAATCGAGATAAATATTCGGTTCCCTTTCGCTGCGGGCTGTTTTTGACGTAGTGAGGTCCTCCACAACCCCAACACTATACTGGGGGTCTTGCTGCCCCTTCGCTGTCCAGTCGTGCATGCTATTCAACGACTCTGGATTCAACAGTTGGCTTGCATTTGAATGAGATTCTCTACATAGATATGTTGTTCTGCCCCTTGCTTAATCCCTTACTTCCACCACTACGATTTCCTTTACTGTTTCCAGTTGGCTTATTTCCTCTTTTCTCACCCCATCTTTTGCCCGTAACATCTCCTTTATGTTTATTCTGCTCGTAACAGATCCTGGCTTTGCGGATAGCTTCATCCATCATCTTTGGATTGTCAAACTCAATCCTTTCCTGCATATGCAGGGGTAAACTACTAACAAATCTTTGCACCTTAGCTTTTTCTTCTCGAATATAAGGCACATAGCGAAGCAAGAAAGTAAAATGGGTGATAAATTCGTCCATGGTCTGCTGCCCCAATCTCAAGTCATGGAATTCCCTTGCCTTTTCATCGTAGAAACGCTCAGTCAGATATCTTTCTTTAAAGTACCTTTGAAATTTCTCCCAATTTATGGTCTATTCGCTTACCCCCTTTACGATCTTGACTTCTTCCCACCACAAGGTCGCTTTCCCCTATAATTAGAAGATGGCTAATCGAGCCTTCAGGTTATGATCGTATTCATAAAGCTCGAAGTATTTATTCATATTTATTAACCATGCTTCAGCTGCTTCTTCCTATGCCCCATCAAAGTGTGAAGGTTTAATCTTACGAAACTCTCCCTGCAGCTCTACCCGTTGCCTCTTCGATGTATGTTGTTCAGATGCATTGTCAGATCATTCCTCCCTCTCTTCTGACCCTTCAGGTTCTGTATGATGGTTCTGTTCTTTTGAAATCCTCTGTTGTTCAGCACTGGGGTTAGCTGGTGGCTGATTCTGTCTGTCAGACAGGATTTTTAGAATTCTTTCCTGTTCCATCGTTAATCGTGCATTATCCTCACGCAACCGGGCCATTTCATTTTTCAATTCCTGCACTGTTTCTAAAATAGTCTTGTTTCACTACGAGCTTCCTCTCTGAGCTGTACCCATAGCTCAGGATTACTCTCAGGTCTAGATGCAGGTCCCTGACCCATTGCATATTTGTGCGACGTACTGTCCCCCCTTCGCATATTGTCAGTCTTGCGGTTTCCTGGCTTAACATGGAAAAATAAATCAACACTTTCACCATTGCTTTCCTTTGAACTGCTTAAATAGGGACAAAATAATGGTATGTGCTACTCTCGATTTTTTTTTTTGTTTTTCAACTCAGAATCTCTATTTTACTATCAAATTCAATTTAAATGTCATTTCCCATAGGCCTTAGTTCTGTAACTGGGCTCTGATACCACTTGTCACAACTCCCTTAACCATCCTGAAATTAATTTTTTTTTACAGATTAACCCACCATGTTTTACTTACGGTAATAAATCTCGTCTCATGCAATAAATTGGTATAGGGTAATATTTAAATGTATATACATTGTAATGGATTATTTAGTTGCCGAAACAGGTAGTCGGAAAAATATTTCCAACAGCAAGGCTGACATTTATATTTAACCTTGCACTATACGAGTTGTCCCTCACATTTATTTCGCGGTACCGTTGTTACTTTTTGACGGTACTCCGCCAACAGCTGGAGCCACTGGCGCTTTCCACCTGGCTCGTTGTCCATTCCTTGCCCTGTCATAGTAGTGTGGCATGAGCTGGGGTACCTTTCGCAGATGTGCCCCTCAAGTTCCTCCAACAATCGACAATCCGGTTTTTGTTTGGAGATCCAAGGGTTCTGCATTAATTTGGGGTTATGTGGAAGTTTATCCAGGCAATATCGCTTGTTCACTTCATTCATCCTTGGCGCCCTCTACTGCTCGTACTACTCTCTGCCGCGTATAGTTTAGTATGCAACTCGGGTTCGAGTGCCAGAGCTGGTCTGCTCATCTTACATGTGGATATTGCGCCATTCAGTAAGCTCTCTCGTTTAGTTGTTTCCCTGACTTGCTCTATTTTCGGTTGTTTCCTTTCTTTTGATGTTTATAATTGCAGTTTCTTTGCCCAGACCTTAACAATCGTTCCTATATTTACATGTTCCATATGGAGTCGGGTAATGGCAACCCGTGGCTACCGCTTGGGCTGGAGGGAATAGCCACGGCTACCAGGTTTTTCTCACATCCGGCGCGGAATATCGGGTAAGCTCCCATATCTCCAGTTTAATTGGTCTTTGGAGAGTTTGATGTATGTTGGACCACGATTCATGGTTTATGAACCGCTTCCTTTGTGGTTTAACTGCAGAGATGGTACCTACTGTGTCTGGAACCGGGTTCCTCTATGGCCTTGTTCCTTTTTATTTCATATGAACTGTATTTGGAATTTGTCTCGACAACAGCCAAGCCCATGATGTTCTCCAACATGAACCCTTAGGCTTGTTTTTTTTTTAATTTCATGTAAATCTTCAAATATTGAAACCCATAATACTCTCCAGCATGGGTTCTTAGATTTTGTTTTTTCAAAACTCGTTTTCAAGTAATGGACAGTTGAATTTATGAATTAAGTTCCATTTCCATGATGCAGAACTGTTTAACTTTTGCCTTAATGTTTATTTGAGGATGCAGAGTTGAATTATATATTCTTTTTTGATTGAATGCATTAAATTCTGAATGTTCTATGTAAATACCCAGATTTCCTTTTTAAAGGTTGTTGGTTCAGTTGAATCACTTGAACATTTTCTTTAACATGAGCCCAGGTTTGCGACCAATCACCTCTTTGTCTATTTGTAATTGAGATGTAATCGTTATTCAGCGAATTCTCTCAAGTTTATTTCCAGTCTAGCAGAGGAAATACCCAAAAACGCGGGCTCCCTCACTGGAGCACTGCCATTGTGTGCCATGCACCACCATGTTGACCCTAATTCCGTTAATGGTTGTATTATGTGCTCATTATGCGTAGCTCTTATTTTCTTTCGATTCTTTATTTTGGAAGTCTAGGGTTTAGGAATTTGGTCCAATTTACTTTGGTCGCCAGAGTTTTTGCATATTCTTTAAGAATACTACTGTTCTTTTTTTTGAAAACCCATTAAGTGTATAAAAGAATTAAAATACTATAGGTTCCGCCTACAGCTCGAGCATTAACTATTTAATACTACTTTGTTTTTCTGTAATGGGTATTCCTCTTTGTTGTGTGATGAATAGTCTCAAGTATAGTTTAACTTCTGTTGTGTTGTAGTATTTATATGCTTTCAAGCTAAAACCTCCAGTCTTGGCCTCGGGTTCTAGGTTCGTTTTGATTGTTATTTCAAGCTACCTCTAAACGCCTTATCCTCTAAAATCCCATTTGGCATTAATACTTTAAGAAGGATCCTACTATCACCCTATCATTAATAGAGTAATAACAGTAGCTCTCTTCTTTATTTCTAAACAGTTTACAAGAAAAATAACCAACTGTCCCATTTTGCATTTCTAGTTTAAGAAGGAACATTTTGCAACCTTACTATTAACAGAGTAATAACAGTGGCTTTCCTCTTCAATTCGGAACATTTTACAAAAATATTAACCAACAGACTTCCAGGAGGATCGTTTACTTACTTGGTCTTTCCAGCGGTAAGGCTCCTTGAAGGTCCACCTGGTACATTGTTGTTTCTTGTCCACCCAACCATGAGATTCATCCTTCGGGACCAGAATCTCCCCCATAGCTGTCTTGCAGGATTACTATCTGCAGCAAGAACATTTTCACTCTGTGCTTGACTATTTAGTCCTTACCAGACTTAGTCTTCTTTCCCTTTCTCTACCTGTCACTATAGCGCAGATTTTGCCTCCCCCCACTTCTTTTTCTTCAGAAGCCATTTCAGTTATGGGAGGCAGTTAGAGTTGCCATTTTAGCAACTGTTTATTTTCCTCAACTTCCTCCTTGGAAGTTGTCCGTATTCAAGAAACATTTCTTTATATTCTTTTAAAACAATTCGTAACCAGATTATTAAATTCAAATAAGTAACATTGTCATATTCAGTTCTGTTTTTTTTTACCATAGTAACAAATAAATATTTACATCTTTTCCGAGACAGTAAGTTGCATAACCATTTGCATAACCATTAACCACCACTGTGGTAGTGTGATAACATAAACTGTCTCATGAATCCTCGCATCCATTGCATGATTTCCTTCACCATATTAATAATCATGTACTAGGACATTATGGCTATCAAATCAAATAAAGAATCATCAACATCAAGGATTCATCATCATCAAACTGACACAAAAGGTAATCACACCATTGAACACTGATATACGCTGTAAACCCCATAGGGTGAAAACCAGCAAACGTTTAATCTCATTATTAAACGCTTGTGAGGTATTTCACCCCTCACTCAATCTCTTATAAGGGATTCCATCCCTTAACCATTGTTATAAAATCATTACAATGAATTATCATTAAGTTCTCACCTAACTAGCTAAAAGCCAATACAGCTTTTAATGTAATCTTTTACTTACATACCGCCACATGCAACATTCCTTGTTGCATGATTGTTCTAGCAATGTACGTTCCTGCAACTCGAACTCGTCTACATGGACCATTGATCACTTTCTTGCCACAATGTTAACATCACTTTTCCTTGGAACCAACCGCCATCGTTTCCTGTCAATGTTTTCATCAACAAACTTTGGCAACAAGATTAGAAACCATAATAATGAATCAATAATCAACCTCTAAAAGAGATCTTTTAGCATCTACTCATATGCTTGAGCAAGCATGACATACTATTTAACTAGTACATACACCCAATTAAATATTGTTTGATCTCCACAATGTTTATTTATACTAATGCATAATTCTCTTTAAGAGTTCTAACTCATTAGTTCTACTAACATGTATAACACATTCGTTATATCTTCATACATGTAATAAACTATTATTTCCATGCTTAAGCACATATGTTCTATTCACATAGTTACTTTTCGAGAACTCAACATAGTATCTCTAACATACAAAGAACATAACTCCATATTCCAATGACTATTCCTTGTTCATACCATTTCTTATCATATTAGCCCTTCTTTAATGCATGCAATACATATTCCCTTCACTAGAATACTACCATCATTTTATACAACAAACCACATACCTATTTCTTAAAGGAAGTCATTATAATCTCATTTCCCTATCTCCCTATATGAGGGTTTCTCAAGCTTCATTTTCAAGAAATTATTAAAGATATCCATCTTTATGCACAAAAATCAAGATAAAAAACAAGGTTTATGTTAAACACACATGGTTAACGAGAAACAGATAGGAAAGATAAAGCATGCGATACAATTTTATTAACAAATTGATATACATTTATAGTACATTTGGTGACCATTGGGATTCACATCCCAAGGTCCCTTGGACTGCTTGTCCATTCGACTTCCACGCTAACCCTTTAGGATTAGGTGTCCAACATTCCCCCCCTTAATCCGAAGGGTTATGTATGAGTCCAAGAAAAGAGTTGTAATACAAAATTTGCAAAATGCTGGCACACTAGGCTGAATGTGCTCTAGTGATGGCTCAGTACAATGTGGACGCAAGATTACTCCAAGTCTTCGAACAGTCCAGGGAATCGATTACACGAGATCCATCAAGTCCACAGAATCTTTGAAGAAATCTATGAATAATCTGACCTCGACAATTCATAACACCAACAAATTCAACGTGATGCCCACTCATCCTTTCTGCAACAACACAGCACATACAAGATTATTTATATAAAAAATTGGCTACAGACATGGATCTGCCGCTTCCACTTCAGTCACATAATGCAAACGCCCATAAACCATGAACTTATATTTAGCAGAGACGCGAGAATCCCGTCGTTGGGTTTTTCTTCTTATATTTGATCCCCTGCTGAAGCTCAAAACCTCCTGCTGCACCTTCCCTAGAAGCCGAAGCTCAAAATGTTGCAAAACATTTTGCTGGCATTGAATTACCAATGACACTTTGTGGAGGAGTCCGTAATGGAGAGTCTGGTTTGGAGTATAGAGCAATGCCTTCAAGGGGATCCCAAAATCATAAAGAAACTGTCAATTTATTCCCGATATTGACGATGGATACAAATAAATAAATCTGGAAAAATTCACATGATAATCCCGAACATGTGCGTATAAAATGAAGAGCCAAAGTCCTCACAATTAAGATTGACGAGGTTGAACTTTAATGAGTGGAATTCTAAAATTCTTGGTTTTATAATTCCAGATAATGTCTACAATGTGCACAAGCAACCAATGATTCTGTGTAATGCCGAAGGTTCACAAAACGAAAAGGCCATTGTCATGGACGCAATGACCAGGGATGTATAGTGTTTACGCGGAATTCAACAGATGCCCATATTCCAGACTACGTCGAGGATGTGATTAGATGCGCTCCAAAACTTCAGCTACCCTTGTTTGTGCAGCCCACGATTTGGTCTCACTTCCTTAAATAGAGGCATGATGAGAAGCTCTTATATATGTCAAGAGCGCTTCAAGCATAAACAAAACCAGCGTTCACTCCAGCTTTCAATCCAATACAACATTCAATCCAGCGTTCAATGGAATGGTGTCATACCATGTATAGCGTGGACAGAGAATAATGGACAGCGCGGACAGAGAATAATGGATAGCGTTGTCAGGCAGGCACTCAAAACTACATGTCAGGCAGGCACTCAACACTTTTAAACGGATGGCCAGTGGTCAGAGAATATGAAACGTTTATGGAGTCTGAGCGTGTTCAACAGGGCGCAGAAAATAGAATATGTCAGGGCAGTTTTCATGGAGGAGAAAAAGGCGCCGACTCCACCGTGGAATATGCAACGCTCTGCGATCAACAATTGAATATGGGGCCCATCAATTTAATGTCCTGCTAAGGAATGCAAAATCCACCAATGAATTCCTCCCGGCGTGAAAAGCCCAGGTTTACAAAAACCACAAAAACAAGTGGCTCATATAATATGAGCAGGGTAGGATATCGCCCGCTCTGATACCATGTTAAACACACATGGTTAACGAGAAACAGATAGGAAAGATAAAGCATGCGATACAATTTTATTAACAAATTGATATACATTTATAGTACATTTGGTGACCATTGGGATTCACATCCCAAGGTCCCTTGGACTGCTTGTCCATTCGGCTTCCACGCTAACCCTTTAGGATTAGGTGTCCAACAGTTTACTTACCCTTTATGCATAAAAAACAAGAAATCAACAGAACTCATCTAACAATTTAAGTTTCTAGTGAAATGATTATGCATTACATGCATGATAAAGATAGCTAAAGATGTGCTTTTAGGCACATAGATATTCATTTCTAACTTTATTGAAGAAAGAGTATATTATATATATACATAAATATAGCTTCATTTTAGAAAAGTGTGCATACTTCATGTATGAAGATGAAGGATTTTATGAGAGTTTTCTTGAAAATAAAAATAGAGGTTCTTTCCTTTAAAGACACATACAAATAGTGTTCATACAAGAACCAAAATCCTTACTTGTTTCATGAAAAGACTATGTGCATTGAAGTAAAAATAATTGTGTTAGCAAAAAACACATGTTGCATGCACATAAGGGTAGCTATTGTTACTATCTCCCTTAACCATCCTGAAATTAATTTTTTTTCTTACAGATTAACCCAACCTGTTTTACTTACAGTAATAAATCTCGTCTCATGCAATAAGGTGGTACACGGTAATGTTGTATATACATTGTAATGGATTATGTAGTTGCCGGAACAGGTAGTTGGAAAAATCTTTCCAACAACAAGGCTGACATTTATATTTAACCCTACACTATACAAGTTGTCCCTCGCATTTATTTCGCGGTATCGTTGTTACTGTTTGAAAGTACTCTGCCAACAGTTGGAGCCGCTGGTGCTTTCCACCTGGCTCGTTGTCCATTCCTTGCCCTGTCACAGTAGCGTAGCATGAGTTGGGGTACCTTTGGCAGATGTGCCCCTCGGGTTCCTCCAACAATTGATGGTCTGGTTTTTGGGTGGAGATCCAAGGGTTCTACATTGTTTTGGGGTTTTGTGGAAGTTTATTCGGGCAATATCGCTTGTTCACTTCATTCATCCTTGGCGCTCTCTGCCGCTCGGACTACTCTCTACCGCGTCCAGTTTAGTATGCAACCCGAGTTCGAGTGCCAGAGCTGGTCTACTCATCTTCCAGGTGGATATTTCGCCATTTGGTAAGCTCTCTGGTTTAGTTATTTACCTGACTTGCTCAGTTTTCGGTTGTTTCCTTTCTTTTCATGTTTATACTTGTAATTTCTTTGCCCAGACCTTAACAATATTTCCCGGATTTACATGTTCCAGATGGACGGCTAATCGCAACCCGAAGCTACCACTTGATCTGGATGGAATAGCCACGGCTACCAGGTTTTTCTCACATCCGACGCGGAATATCGGGTAAGCTCCCATATCTCCAGTTTAATTGGTCTGTGGAGAGTTTGTTGTATGCTAGACCACGATTCATGGTTTATGAGCCGCTTCCTTTCTGGTTTAACTGCAAAGATGGTACCTACTGTGTCTAGAACCGGGTTCCTCTACGGCCTTGTTCCTTTTTTATTTCATATGAATTGTATTTGGAATTTGTCTCGGCAACAGCCGAGCCCATGATGTTCTCCGGCACGAACACTTAGGTTCATTTTTTTTTTTCATGTAAATCTTCAAATATTGAAACTCATAATACTCTCCAACATGGGTTCTTAGATTTTGTTTTTTCAAAACTCGTTTTCAAGTAATGGACAATTGAATTTATGAATTAAGTGCCATTTCCATGATGCAAAACTGTTTAACTTTTGCACTAATGTTTATTTGAGGATGCAGAGTTCAATTATATATTCTTTTTTGATTTAATGCGTTAAGTTATGAATGTTCTATGTAAATACCCGGATTTTCTTTCTAAAGGTTGTTGGTTCAATTGAATCACTTGAACATTTTCTTTAACATGAGCCCAGGTTTGCGACCAATCACCTCCTTGCCTGTTTGTAATTGAGATGTAATCGTTATTCAGCGAATACTCTCAGGTTTATTTCCGGTCTAGCAGAGGAAATACCCAGAAACGCGGGCTCCCTCACTAGAACACTGTCGTTGTCTGGCATGCACCACCATGTTGACCCTCGTTCCGTTAATCGTTGTATTACGTGCTCATTATGTGTAGCTCTTATTTTCTTTTGTTTCTTTCTTTTGGAAGTCTAGGGTTTAGGAATTTGGTCCAATTTACTTTGGTCGCTAGAGTTTTTACATATTCTTCGAGAATACTACTATTCTTTTTTTCTAAAACCCATTAAGTGTATAAAAGAATTAAAATACTATAGGTTCGGCCTACAGCTTGAGCATTAACTGTTTAATACTGCTTTGTTTTTCTCTAATGGGTATTGCTCTTTGTTGTTTGATGAACAGTCTCGAGTATAGTTTAACTTTTGTTGTGTTGTAGTATTTATATGCTTTCAAGCTAAAACCTCCAGCCTTGGCCTCAGGTTCTAGGTTCATTTTGATTGTTATTTCAAGCTACCTCTAAACACCTTATCCTCTAAAATCCCATTTGGCATTAATAGTTTAAGAAGGAACCTACTGTCACCCTACCATTGACAGAGTAATAACAGTAGCTCTCTTCTTTATTTCTGAACAGTTTACAAAAAAATAACCAACAGTCCCATTTTTCATTTCTAGTTTAAGAAGGAACATTCTGTCACCTTACTATTAACAGAGTAATAACAGTGGCTTTCCTCTTCAATTCGGAATAGTTTACAGAAATATTAACCAACAGACTTCCGGGAGGATCGTTTACTTACCTAGTCTTTCCAGCAGTAAGGCTCGTTGAAGGTCCACCTGCTACACCGTTGTTTCTTGTCCACCCAACCACGAGATTTGTCCTTCCGGACCAGAATCTCCCCCCTAGCTATCTTGCAGCATCACTATCTGCAGCAAGAACATTTGCAGTCCATGCTTGATAAGCTGGTCCTTACCAGACTTAGTCTTCTTTCCCTTTCTCGGCCTGTCACTACAACGCAGATTTTGCCTCCCCCCACTTCTTTTTCTTCAGAAGCCCTTTCAGTTATAGGAGGCAGTTAGGGTTGCCATTTCAGCAACTGTTTCTTTTCCTCGACTTCCTCCTCAGAAGTTGTCTGTATTCAAGAACATTTCTTTATATTCTTTTAAAACAATTCGTAACCAGATTATTAAATTCAAATAAGTAACATTGTCATATTGAGTTCTGTTTTTTTTTTACCATAGTAACAAATAAATATTTACATCCTTTCCAGGGCATTACATCTCCCCCTCCTGAAATTTGACATCGTCCTCATGTCTGTTGACCAAGAACAGCTCTGGCTACCTCTTTCTCATGAGCTCTTCATCTTCCCAAGTGGCCTCATCAGGCCCAAAGTGCTACCATTGCACTTTAACTTGGGTAATAGCTTGCTTCCGCAGCTGTACTTCTCTCCGGTCGAGGATGCTCAGCGGCTCAACCAAGACTTCTCCTTCCGGTTCGACCTGCACATGCAATATTCTAATTCAGTTTCTTTTAAAGAAAACCTTTAGACTGATCTAAGGGAAATAATCCTTACCTGTATATCCTGCCATCAGATCACATGTTTAGGATCATAGACATTTTTTTTAACATAGAGACATGGAAGACATTGTGGACCCGAATGTGACTTGGTAGGGCGAGCTGGTAAGCCATCGGCCCAATTCTTGCCAAGACTTGGAATGGTCCACAATATTGGCGTGCCAACTTGGCACACCCTCTACATTGCAGTGTAATAATTTTAGCTTGGATCCTCACATAAACATGATCAACGACTTGGTATTCTTCGAACCTCCTCTTCTAGTCAGCAAAGCCTTTTTGCCTATCTTGAGGTGTCTTTAAATTAGAGCGTACCATTTTCACCATATCCTCCATTTCATTAAGCATTTCCAGCCCTAACCTCAATTTTTCCTCAGGTCCACCCCAGCGTGAGGGTGTGCGGAATTTCTGTCCGTATAGGACCTTAAAGGGACTCATTTGTAACGAGGTATGATACCCGTTGTTGTATGCAAATTCAATCAAGTGCAAATACTCCTCCCACTGCATCAGTTGCTACATCACATATGCCTTGAACATGTCTTCTACCACCTGGTTCACTCACTCTGTTTGTCCATCGGTCTGGGGGTGGTACAATGTACTGAAGTTCAGTTGTGTCCCCAATTCTGCAAATAATGTTCTCTGAAAGGCTGACGTGAATTTCACGTCACGATCTAAAATTATCATCTTTGGGAGTCCATGCAATTTAAACACATTCTGCATGAAGATATGGGCAATTTGTACAGCCCTGTAGGTGGATTGCACAGGTATAAAATGTGTTGCTTTACTCAACTTGTCTACCACCACCATGATAGAATCATTATTCTTCTTTGTCTTAGGCAGCCCTGTTATGAAATCCATAGAAATGGTTTCCCATTTCCATTCCGGAATGGGTAAGGGTTGTAATAGCCTCGCTGGATGCTGATGCTCTTCTTTAATTTGGTGGCACTTCAAACACCGTGCTAAATACTCAGCTACATTCTTCTTCATATCTAGCCAATAGTACTCTTTTCGAAGCGCAGTGATCATTTTCTGATACCCTGGCTGTCCAACATAGTGGCTGATGCGAAATTTGTCCAAAATCATATTTTTAAGACTGTTTGGACTAGGTACATACAACCTCTTTTTATAATACAACATTCCAGCATTATCTACTTCATATCCTTGCTGATTTTCCTTGCTGGTAGACTGTTGTACATGCTGTTTTATTTGCTGGTATTCAGCATCTTCTTCCGCTGCACTCTTTATCATTTCCTCGAAGGGACTTTTCCATTCACTGAAGGAAATTTCGTACAAACATTGTACCTTCCGACTTAAGGTGTCAGCCACTTGGTTTTCTTTTCCCTTTAAGTGTTTAATATCGAAGTCAAAACCACTTAGGAAATATGCCCACCGTGCTTGCCTCATGTTTAAAGTGGGCTGGCTGAAATAATTGGTTAGACTGTGGTGGTCTGTCAGCAGCAAAAATTTCCTCCCCATGAGATAATGTCGCCACATCTTCAAGGTGTGTATGATGGCTGCCAGCTCTAAATCACAGGAAGAATATTTCTACTCATGCTCTTTGAGTTTCCTTGTCTCATAAGCTATTACTTTCCCTTCCTACATCAACACATCTCCCACACCCTCCTTACTTGCATCAATGAACACCACATAGTCCTTACTAGGATCAGCTATGCTCAAAATGGGTGCGGTGGTGAGTAGATACTTAAGCTGTTCAAAACTTTTCTGACATTCCGAAGTCCATTTGAATGCTCTTCCCTTTTTCTGTAGGGAGGTGATGGGGTATGCTACTCTGGAGAAGCCTTCTAGAAAGCATCTATAATAACCGGCTAGTCCCATAAAGGACCTAATGTCTGCTACATCTTTCGGTACAAGCCACTCGATTATGGTCCTTATCTTTTCAGGGTCCACTGCGATCCCTTCTTTCGTGATTACATGGCCTAAATACTATATTTCTTCCTTAAAGAAATCACACTTGCTGAACTTGGCATACAACTGGTGTTCTTGGAGGGTTTGTAGCACCAATCTGAGGTGCTCCTTGTGCTCTTCCTTAGTGCGAGAGTATATCAGTATATCATCGATAAATATTAGCACAAATCTATCCAAATATTAATGAAACACACTTTTCATTAAGCACATGAAAGTTGCAGGGGCGTTGGTTAGCCCAAAGGGTAGCACCACAAACTCGTAATGCCCATACCTTGTCCTAAAAGATGTTTTAGCGATATCTTCATCCTTAATCCTGATCTGGTGGTAACCTGATCGCAAGTCAATCTTGGAGAATACTGTTGCACCCTTCACCTGATCAAAAAGCTCATCGATTCGGGGTAGCGGATACTTATTTTTGATGGTCAGTTTGTTCAGCTGATGGTAATCTATACACATGCGGAGGGTCTCGTCTTTTTTCTTAACGAATAACACTGGGGATGCCCACGGGGATACACTGGGGCGAATATACTTTTTGTCCAACAGTTCCTGTAGCTGCATTTTTAACTCTGACAACTTAGGTACACTCATTCTATAGGGTGCTCGAGATACCAGTACTGCCCCTAGTATCAATTCGATGGTAAAATCTATATCCCTCTTAGGCGGCAGTTCGGGAATCTCTTCTAGAAACACATCCATAAATTATTGTATTACAGGGATGTTATCCAGCATGGCTATTTTATCCTTCGAATCAGCATAGCCCACATGGATGGCATAAATATGACACCCCTTCCTAATGCATTTTGCTAACTGGGATGCAGTTATTGGCCGAACCTGCACTGGCCGCTTAATTCCCTGCATCTCTTGCCTAGCTCCAGTTTCATCCCTATAATAGATAATCTTTGTTTTGCAATTAATCAATGACCAGTTTCTTTCTAACCAATCCATACCGATCAGAACATCATATGAACCAAGGGGAAGCACATTTAAATCTGCCATTACTGGCTGCCCTGCTATTATCAAAGAGCAGTGATTAACCTTTGCCAACACTCGCCTCTTGGCCCTTGTAGCCAGCTGTACTAGCCACAGATTCTTGTATTTAACATATTGCAGTTTACAATGTTCTACTACCTTTGGACTAATATAACTTAATGTGGCTCTAGGTTTACTTAAAACAGCAACACTGAGGTCAGAAATTTTACCTTCAAATTCTACCATGGTTGGCTGGTACTCCGGCTAACGATCATCCAGGGCTGCATTAATCCTTGGTATGTTGCGCCCTACATCACCGACTGTCGATGCTTCTTGGATTCGAGATAACTCTTTGGTTCCCTTTCGTTGTGGGCAGTTTTTGACGTAGTGAGGTCCTCCACAACCCCAACACTGTACTGGGGGTCTTGCTGCCCCTTCACTGTCCAGTCATGCATGCTATTCACTGACTCTGGATTCAACAGTTGGCTTGGATTTGAATGAGATTCTCTGCATAGATCTGTTGTTCTACCCCTTTCTCAATCCCTTACTTCCACCACTACGATTTCCTTTACTGTTTCTAGTTGGCTTATTTCCTCTTTTCTCACCCCATCTTTTTCCTGTAACATCTCCTTTCTGTTTATTCTGCTGGTAACAGATCCTGGCTTTGTGGATAACTTCATCCATCGTCTTTGGATTGTCAAACTCAATCCTTTCCCACATATGCAGGGGTAAACTACAAACAAATCTTTGCACCTTAGCTTTTTCTTCTCGAATATAAGGCACATAGCAAAGCAACGAAGTAAAACGAGTGATAAATTCGTCCATGGTCTGCTGCCCCAATCGCAAGTCATGGAATTCCCTTGCCTTTTCGTCGTAGAAATGCTCGGTCAGATATCTTTTTTTGAAGTACCTTTGAAATTTATCCCAAGTTATGGTTTGTTCGCTTACCCCGTTTACGATCTTGACTTCTTTCCATCGCAGGGTTGCTTTCCCCTGTAATTGGAAGATGGCTAATTGAGCCTTCAGGTTATGATCGTATTCATACAGCTGGAAGTATTTATTCTTATTTATTCACCATGCTTTAGCTGCTTCTTCCTGTTCCTCGTCAAAGTGTGGAGGTTTAATCTTACGAAACTCTCCCTACAGCTCTACCCATTGCCTCTTCAATGTACGCTGTTCAGATGCATTGTCAGATCGTTCCTCCCTCTCTTCTGACCCTTCAGGTTCTGTATGATGGTTCTATTCTTCTAACATCCTCTGTTGTTCAACACTGGGGTTAGCTGGCCGCTGATTCTATCTGTCAGACAGGCCTTTTAGAATTCTTTCCTGTTCCATTGTTAATCGTGTATTATCCTCACGCAACCGGGCCATTTCATTTTTCAATTCCTGCACCGTTTCTAAAATAACTTGGTTTCTATTACAAGCTTCCTCTCCGAGTTGTATCCATAGCTCGAGATTACTCTCAGGTCCAGATGCAGGTCCCTGACCCATCGCATATCTGCGCGACGTACTGTCCCCCCTTCGCATATTGTCAGTCTTCCGGTTTCCTGGCTTAAATAGTTTCCAATTCAAATTTTATAATAGAAAAAGGGTTGAAGGCAAGAGGTAATCGTAGACATCAACATTATTTAAAATAAAAACATTTAAAAAAAAAATTAGTTGAATAAATTATATTCTCAAATCATTTTTCCAATATAAATTGATTATATTTTAGCTTTAAGATAATTTTTTAAAAAATAAATATTATA
>APFE030125261.1:2534-18097 GCA_000404065.3 Pinus taeda | reverse complement strand
TGAATGACTTACTTAACGCAGTTGAATCCCAAAATGATATCTAATATAATGCACTGCGTAATCCCCCATACTTAAATTCAAAAAGAGTCAAGGGATCTCTATTTGAATGGTTCATGAGGCACAATACTTGCTAAGGTTTTGCAAATGGGGTAGCAAGCTAAGTGGGCTTGATTGTGGAAAAACTCCACAGTTAAGCGCGCTTGAGCCAGAGGTGTTCTGGGATGGGTGACCTCCTGGGAAGTCCTTGTTACCGGGTGCAAGCCCCGGAAGTGATGATTGATGCTATGTGATTCGTTCTCCACATTTCACTAGTTTCAATCCCACTTCTTCACCCCTGTGAGCATCACCGATGCAATGAGTGCTAAGTGAACTATTCAAAAAATCATGAGAAATTAGTCAGTTACGACTACCTCTCATGGAAATGGTCATCGTTTGAATGACTTACTTAACGCAGTTGAATCCCAAAAATGATATCTAATATAATGCACTGCGTAATCCTCCATACTTAAATTCAAAAAGATATTATTTTTTTTTATGGTTTCTTATGTTCGGTGAGTGAGGGTTGAATTGAGGTTTATTCTAACTGGGTTAAAATCAATAAAAGATCAAATTTCATATCAAATATATTAACGATATTTTGGAAAAATATTGGATTTTCAAAGCCTCCCCAACCCCAGGGAAGAAGGAGTCAAATGCTAAGCCAAAATTCAACAATACGTGGGCCATGTACTTATTGTGTTTTGAAGATATCGATTCCTATGATCATACAAAACAAAACATTGATTGCTATAAACTTCAACTTCCATAAACTAAAAAAGAAAAATGAATTAGTTAAATACAGTTATGGCCGAATAGTCACTAAACACAAGTTGCTGGAATAGGCAACCTGAATATAGAATATTACTTTTTGTTCACCAAGTTTTGTTTTTGTTTTTTAAGTAATAAAATCCAAATTAAATGATTTTTAATATAAAATTAAAATAGATCTAAAAAACATTTAAACCCTTCTCCCATTCATTTCAAATCTGAAATAAACCAAAGATCCAATCCAAATACATTAAAATATATTCTTCCAATATATGATCTTTCGAGAAGATTTGATGGGTCAAATTTAAAAAATAAATTTATTTATATCAAGGTTATTTTTAATTTAATCCATTCCTATGAAATTTAATTATGATTATGTTAAAGTTTAATTCTATCCTATTAAACTTAAAGCTGAGTAAGAACTAATTCCCAAATAAACAAACGAATATACCCAACAAATACCTTACACATTTACACAATATTAAACATTATGTTACGTGGGTATATTAATTTATAAAAAAAGATGGTGACGCGTTGCTAGGTGTATTGATTTGAAAAAACATGTGGACGCGTTGCATATGGAACATCACATGGCTTGCTTCCAGAGTTTCATAACTCAACAATTTGGCTCGTCAATAGCAACGGTTATATTTAATGTTCTTTCATACATTTTTTCCCATAAATATTTGTGTAGAATAAAATTTGATCTACTTATTAAATATAGTTTTTTAAATATAATTATAAATTAAATTACTATTTTAAAAGTGAGTTCGTAATTTTTCAATTTTTAATATATATTTCTCTCTTTTTAATTTTCTAAATAATATAAAATTTGAAATTTTATAGAATATAAAGTTATACTAAGCTAACATAAATTTGAAGTTGGTTTCTTGTACAAAATTAATTTTGTGTAAATATGTTTTTGATGCCGGTTTGAAGTTCGTATTTTTTTTTTCTTCTAAAAATGTGTGTATGTGTATTTAATGATGGGTTGGTTATTGTAAAGCTTATAAGTTATTGTTTGGATGAAATTGTTATAACTGCATTGTTGTATATTCATTGTAGGTGTTGTAATTATGTGTAGTTTATGATAATGGTTCACTTCTAAATAAACGAGTTATATTGAGTGTTTAAAAAAAAATCAATCTTAATTATAATGGGAAAGTTTGGATAGTTAAATGATCCATTTGTTGTAATAATATGGAATTTAGGATAATGGTTCACTCTTAAACAAAAGAGCCATATTGAGTGTTTAAAAAATAAATAAACAATTTTAGTTACAATTGGAAAGTTTAGATAGTCAAATGATCTATTCGTTAAGATATTTTAAATTTTAATTAATATATAGTGTCATGGCATTAGAAATATACAGTGCCATAGCATTAGAAAAGAGTTTTCTTATTAAAAAAAAAGGTTTCAATAGTCATTTTATTCCAAAATCCAATAATACTTTTTATCATAATCAAATTTGAACATGAGATTTCTCATAGAGAATATTTATATAGAAATGTTTTCCTATGATGATTAGATGGGTATTTTTTTATATAAAAATGTTTTCCTATGATGATTAGATGGGTATTTTAAAGCTTTGCTACTTGGTGAGGTAAATATATTTCTATTATGAAATGTAACAATACAAATGGATTTATAGGAATGTATCTTTCTTTAAGATATATCACAAATAAAAAAAAATTGACGTTAAAAGTTTTTAATATTACAAAATCTGAGGAAATGTTTGTTTTTCTAGGGATTTAATTTGTCTTGATGCATGATAGAGATGGAGTCAAGAAGGATCTAAGGTAAGACATTATATATGTGTAGATGCACCATACTTCAAGTCCATGTTGAAAACACAAGGAGTTATATATCTCTCAAGTTGAGTAATAACTATTGAAATATTTTAATCAAAATTCATCTTAACTTTAAATTTATCATAAGTCAAGATAAGTTAACTCACTTAAAATGAAAACATTTTCAAAAATAATAATAATAATAACTAAAAAAAATTACCAAAAAATTGATCGATCTAATAAATCCAAAATTAAATAAATCTAATAATATATATGTATATAGATAGCTATCATAATACAAAACATGGATCATCTAGATGCACTTTGATGGGTTCATGCACCTACATGGCAATACTCTCCAAAATATGGCTATAGTTATCAAATGGTTAGGAGAGCTCAGGGGGTGCAAACTTGTTTGTGTAAAACACTTTGGAAATTGAAATGCTCAGCGAAGTCAAGACCGTTATTCTGGTGCCTCCTTAAGAAAAAAGGGCCCACATGGGACAACCTGCATAAAAGGAACAAACATAGGCCTAGTTGGTGTATATTATACAAAAATTCAGAAGAATCTAGTTTTCCATTTGTTCTTAAGTTGTCCTTTCATTATCGAAATTTGGGAGGCCAAGTTGAGTTTACTAGGGGTTACACTTATATGGAATGGGGTAAATATTTTGGAAGATTGGAAAAATTGGTGGAACTCAACACATGATGAAAACTTGAGAAATATTCCTTTGATCATCAAATAGGACATTTGGTTGGCAAGAAACAAAAGCATTTTCTAAGACACCCCTTCGTCACCTTCACCTATTGTGGTAGAGTGTGCCTCTATTTTCTTTAATACCCTTTCCTTCTTAAAGTCAGAGTCCTCAGATCATTAGAGAAGAACAAATTAGATCACATATCCCTTGGGCATATTTCGATGGCATCTCTGATGCTCAGAAAACAGATGTGGGGCGGGGTTGATAATACGCATTAATGAACACAAACTATTAAAAGCTTTAGTTGGCCTTTGTTCAGGATCAAACAACTTCACAGAACTCCAATCATTGAAATATTTATTGTGCTGGCTTCAAGAGATTGAGATTGCTTCAGTTCAAATTTTTGGTGACTCTTTAAATGTTATAAACTAGTTTAATGAAGTACAAAGATGTCAAAATCACATTTTGATTCCACTCATAGAAGAAATATTACAATTTAAAATGCGTTTTGATTCTATATCAGTTTGCCACATATATAGGGAGCGAAAAGCAGAGGCAGACCTCCTTTCTAAGGAGGGTCTACAACAGGTTTTGGGCTATTGTCGCATAACAGAATTGGAGGAGGGGAGGATCCATGTGTCGGATCAGCATCCTTATAAGAGATGATCCAGGCATATTTCCATTGAGCTCTTACAGTTACATTTTACATTATGTTTTGTGATGCTTCATATCAACTAGACTTGTTTTTTGTATTTTGACATCACTGACACTTTTATTTGTATGTGGATATACTGGCTACAATTGTTCTTAAAAAATAGTTTTTATGTAAGGGTCGTTTTCTCCAATAATGAGGAGGCCCATATATGGACTTATGGTTTTTTGCTTATAGATTTTAGTAGCACTTATGTTTTTTTCTTCTACTTTGTATCGCTGTATTTTTTTTGCTTCATTATAGACTCACCGTTTTCAGAAATACTTAATACATCTACTAACTTTTTATTGATTTAATAAAAAAACACTATTAACTTAATAATTCAATTTTTCTCAAAAATAAAATAAAATAATGATAATATAGATATATATTGATTGCTATCTTCGGAAAAACATTGATGGTTATAAATTCAACCTTCAAAGTCAATTATTAGAACTAAATCTTATTATCCCTTAAAGTTTGTCGTGGAGCCAATGTGTTCGTACCTTAAGGGATTTTGCCCAACATTTTAGGGACACTCGTTTTCTGAAATTTTTGTGCCTTTAAAAGAATTATCCATGGAGATTAACTACGAGAGCAACTAGCATTGAAGAGGTAGCAGCTAATTTTTTTGATTAATCGGCCTAAGAATGGTCTCGAAAGTGGCCAATCATAGAACAATCTTACCAATGAGCAACGACGAGCCATATTCCCTATGGGAATGCTATTTCCAACTCTATAGAAAAATAAATGCCCTCTAACATGCGAGGGAAATAGCGCTCGCTTTCTCTCTCCACGCTCCATTCATTTATTCACGTGCTGTCACTCAAAGGGCGAGCGCTATTTCCATCACATGTCAGAGAGCATTTATGTTTCTATAAGGTTGGAAATAGCATTCGCCTAGGGAAATTCCCTATGCTATAAGATATTCAATGCATTAAGAGTACCATGACAGCGACCGTGACCGTAACTCTAGCGAGGATTCATGGATATATTCATACATACACATGAGCATACAGGAAAGGTAATTGGCGATAGGTAAAGATGATTTAAACAATGATGGGTTCCTGCCTACGTTATATAACATCCAAGTTATGCATTAAATAACGCCTCTTGTATCGGAAATCATTGTTTAATATGTAGGGGTATGAATTTGTTCTTTTCGTATCAACCCGTAGGATTTATTGATCTTCACTTTTAGGGGCAGGAATTTGTTTTTTCATTTTGCTTTCTACACCCCTAAAATTCTAAAGATGTGTTCTTTTCATTTAACATTGAAGGTATGCACTATATAACACGAGTTTTGTAGGATTGATTGTTCTCATTTTTAGGAGTATGAATTTCTTCTTTGAAAAGTGTATTTATTGTTTTTTTGTTTTCCTCAATAGGTTTAGTAATCTAATTGTATTGGTAGGATTTATCATTTTCATTTGTAAGGTGAGATTTTGTTTTTTACCAAGAGTATTTATTGGTTTTTTTTATGGATGTAGGATTCTTTTTTTCTTATTGTATTAAAGAATTCTAAACAGTGTTTTTTCCATTGTATTGACTTGGAAATTGTTAGTGTGAAAAAAATGTATAATTTAGTGTTTAATATGTATATACAATTTATTATAAAATATGCTAATTAAAATTTTCAAGATTAATTATAAATCAAATATTTTAATATCCATTTTAATTTAAAGTATATATTATCTATTATTATTCATTGAATTTCAAAGGTCATGGGCCAAACATAATTAGTGTATGGACCCCTATAGTTTGATGGGCAATGGCTCCCTTCCCCGGTGATGTTCACTGCTAAGTCTGACAGGCATACATACTCTCCCCCTCTCATTTAACCTTTGACCTCTTAAGAGGAAGCAAATGATCTTAACCATTAGACCCACTCACAAGCTATATATCATAATATTATTACTAATATTAATTTATATATATAGGTATCATATTAGAACAAAAACAATTAAAAGGGAAAACACATATTCCTTTGTATGTTAAAATTGTTGTTCCTTAAGTATATAGCTAAAATTAATCTTGTAATATATTCATCTTATATATATATATATATATAACTATGATATATAGTATATATATAATAACTAATCGTATATACTAATATACTACAATATTATTTATTTGGTTAAAAAGTTATTTTTTATAATTAAATTTATTTCGTATTTGTTAATTACATTTTCATAATGTATATATAAAAAAATGTATACTTTTCATAGAATTGATATATTTTATATTGCGTAAACAAGTGCTACGTAGTAGCTAGTACCTGCCACTTAGTTTAAATATATCTAAATTGAAGTAAAAAACAATGATCTCACAGAATTTTTAAAAATGAAACAAATTCTTGAGAATGTTCCAAGAATCCCCACATGTCCATGAACCTCAATTGACTACACAACATGAATGTATAATTTGCTAAAATGTGTTTTGTTCTCTAATTTGTGATATAATATATAATAATGTGTAAATATAAGGTTTCAAACTGAATACCAATCAAACTTAATTGTCAATTTCTTTTGACCAGAAATTAAATAAGAACAAATAATTTTTTTAACTAAATATCAACTAAATTAATATGAAAAAATAATATAATTTTAAAATCTTCTTAAATAAAATAGATATTGATTATCTACTTCAATTTTTCTTTTTTCTAGAAGACCTTTAAACTTTCAAAAAATTGATAAACAAACTCAAATTAGTCACATCTCAGTCTGGATTTTCTTATTGGTGGGAAATTTAGTAAAATATTTAATGAGACTTTTACTAAAAGTTCACACTTTGAATGCTAATATGAAAGATTAAACTCCTTGAAATCAATAACATTTGATAGATTTTACTCCGTGTATATGGAAAAAGGAAATTGAAATATGAATTAAACAATCATGTTCAATCTTTTCAAATAAAACATTTTCTCAAATTACTTTCAAAAATGTGTTCAATGGACAAGTCTATAAAATTGAAAGTCTAAAGATTGAAAAAATTGACATGATATATGAATTTTAAGAACCTAAATAATGGAAAAAATTGGCATGATATATGAACTTTGAGAACCTAAATAGTTGAAAAACTTGACATGATATATGAACTTTTAGAACCTAAATAATAGAAAATAATTGACATGATATATGAACTTTAAGAACCTAAACAATGGCTAGTGAAATAAAACACTAAATTCTTAATAGCATGCTTGTGGCAAGTATAATAATATAACTAGAAAACATGACCAACACAAAAATTTTAATCACTATTTTAGGAAAATTTTAGTTACAAAACACTAGCTTTTACTCTGAAATTAAATTTCTTATTACAAGAACTCCTAATACACTAATTTATTAAATATTTAAAAATAGATATATATTCTTAACAATTGTGTCTCACTGCACCTAATTATTTTCTAAATAAATAAAATTAAATCAACTTTTAAAAAACTACATTATTGATTAAAAATTGTAACTAGAAAACAAGATCAATTTTAAGCACCAACACAGGAAAGATTCACTTACAAAACTGTTATAGCTCCAAATCTCACTATTATCGTTTGTGATGTTGCACTCAAGGCCTAGGGCAACCCTTCCTTCCAGACCTGGTCCAAAATTTAAAAAACAGTGTTTTATCCCTTATACGCGACATTGCCTTGAGTTAAATGCGTGTGTACGCGGGTAGGCATATACCCAACCCACGTATATGTATTAAAACACTTAAAAATATATATAAAACTCCTTATTTTCGGGCGGATATCGCGGGTTTTACTTGCTGATCACCTGTTAGTGCCCGTGGCCCAACTGTTCCCAACCAACTCCCAATTAAAAAACTACTTTGGGAGAGGTATAAAAAGACCTCAAAGGGAAGGTCTAAGGGAGGAGAGAAGAGAGAGAAAGGTTATTACACTGAGATTTTTCCCCTGACCAAGTCTGAAGACCTTTGTGCCTTCTGCACTTCCCCCATTTGTACAGGAAACCCTTATTTCCTTGTGTGTTGATGTTCATCCACTAGTTATGGCATCATGGAGTGAGTCTTGGAAGGAGATATGCTAAAGGCTTGAGGCTGGACGGATCCGGAAGGAAGCTTTGCTTGGAGCCTGCGAAAGGTTACTCATGTGTTATTATTCCTTTTGTACATTCTATTTGTATATAATAAAGAAACATGTCTTGGTTCCTGATATGCATCTTCTTTATGTTTATGATGTTCATGTTAGAATTCATATGTGAATGGTTGTTTAAAGTTCATAACTAACTACCTTCCTTTATAACATGAAGATGATTTATTTATAAGTCTTTGTCCATATACTGTTGTATTCTTTGCAATTGTTTGTTTTGCAGGACAAAGGAGCGAAAGGGACTTGAAGAAGGGTTTGGACCCTAAAGGAACTTCTCGAACGTAGGACCTGAGGTACGCCCTCTTACTATAGAATTTGCTTATAATAGCATTATGGTTGTGTGAATGTGTGTTTCTCTGTTTAGACAACTTTCAATCTGCTAGGGTTTCCACCCAAAATCCCTAGGGGAACATTTCCCTCAACAGAATTGGCGACTCCACTGGGGACAACACTCTTTTTGTTCCTAGTTTGGGTGTTTGTCAAGCCAATCAGGGCTCAGTTGCTTGTTTGCTCGCTGTCACTGTCTGGTCTGTTATTGAATTCTAGGTTTTGCCAGTTTCTTCAGTTTTTTTTTTATTTTTCTTGAAATCTTTCATATACGTTGTTTTCCTTAGTTAGAGAAGCGTATGTACGCTTGTTTCCTGAAGTCAACCCGCGTATACGCAAGTTTCCTCAGGAACAGTCGCGTATATATGCAATCTGTACATAAGTACAGTCGCGTATATCTTGCAATTTTCAAGATTTATAAATTTTTGTGTCTCTGAAGATTTGTCTAGTGGTTTGATTCAGTTTGAAACAGTCATTTTTCCAGTATCAGTTGTTTGTTTTACAGCAAGCGTCTTACTCCAATTTCTCTCTGATTGTAAGGAGTATTAGTCTTGTTTTTGTTATTGTAAGCGTCATCGTTTTTGCTAAAAGCACGCAAGATTTCTTGTTGGAATCTTGGCTGCTCTGATTCAACAGGGCAGAAGGATTGGGCTCAATCTTTGTGTTGAATCTTGCTTTTGGTGACTTTTTTTTTGCTTGACAAACCCGCTTTTTGTGACCATCCACTTCTTTGTTTCATGAAAGTTGTTGATTGATACTTTCTTGAAATTGTCTTTTTGATATTGTTTGGTCTTTGTTGCCAAAGCTTTCATTGTTGCTTTCGATTGTTAAAGAGCATCTTTAAACACATTTATTTTTGTTGAGTTTTCATCCATTGTGTGGTGTCAACTTGCAAAAGTGTTTGTTGCTTATTGTTTCAATCACAAAGTTTTAGTCTTGTTGAAATCATTTTTGAAAAGACTTTTTTGTTGTTGCTTTGAAGAAAACTTTTTGAAAAACTTCGTTTTGCTTTCTTGAACTTGTTTTTCATTTGGTTTCCTTTTAGTGAATGAAAGTGCTTTATGTTTGTCTTGAAATTTTTTTTTAGTGTTTAGACGAAATGAATGGCAACATCTCATATTCCATCTAGACATTTTAAGTGGCGAAATAAAAATTGATAAGCAAAGCAACTTTCATTTCTTGTTTTTAGAGTTGTTTTGAATCTTGCATCAGCATATATTTGTTGCATTAGGATAGATTTGCATACCTTTTTAGGCATACATAGCTTTGTTAACTTTTGTGAGTGTGAAGCGTGAATTAATGAAAAGAAAAGAAAAGTTTGTTTTATTAGAAGTTCCTTCGAACCCTCTAGAAATTACTCTTCATCGAAAAACAAAGGCAAGTGCATGTGCATATAGTTAGGTTTCTATTAATTTCTTTTGCGTCAAAAAACACCACTAGTTTCACTTCCATCATCCCGTGACTTAAAGAACAGCCTATTTTAAAATCAAGAGCTAACTAAAATTCACTAAAATTTTTCTTTTAAGTTACATACACCAACAAGTTTTAGGATTTTAGGGCCTTGGATTAGGCGAGTGGAGAGTTAACTCTCCAGTGCCATTTAAATGTCAAACATAGGAGTCTGAATAATGAGTGAAAATCCAATAGCGTTAGGAAGACCAGGAAAGCTCCAGATCTTGGAGTTAAGCACGAGGGTTTGTGAAGATAGGGAAGAGAGATACCCCCTCTCCTACTTGTCCGAACTTACCTCACGAATGTTCCGCCTGGCTTTTGCGATAAGTTGGTATCCATAGTTACTACTCCTAGGAAACTACATAGGTGGCTACGGAGGGGAATCCCGTGGCACCTGAGGTCGACGTTGTATCACTCTCAACAGCACTACTGGAGGGCACCCTTGCGAAGCTTGGGGGCTTGCACCGGCGCATACTGTTGTTAGGAGGTCAGCGTAACTTCGTCTGATACAGTCGCTGATAGGTCTGGGCCCTCATCATCCCAGACTATCTTCGGAAGGCCCTTTATTTTCCACTTGCTCGTATTTTGGTGTCCGATCCTAATCAGATGGAGTGAAAATACTTGGAAGTTGTTTTGATTAGCTGTATCTTTAGGGACTTTTTATTGGGTGCTCCGTGCTCATAGTCGGCCTAGCTTTAAATTTTTTGAGTCTTTAGTTAGATTTTAAACAAAGAATTCAAAGTGGCTGACCGATCTCCCAGATGGTCTCGAAGACTTCGTGGTCTCTCGCCACCAAGTTTAGAGCCTTATCCAAGAGGGTGTAGAGGTAATAATACCGGTGGGTTTCGTCCCACTGCAATCGACGCATCGGGGATTGATCCTCCCCTTGGGGGAAATAGTATTGAAGCAAGGCCTGGTACTTCCGTAGAACAAGAAAGGAACACACCAGTTCCTTCTCAGGTTCGCTTACAAGCGGAGGATAATATTGAGGTAGAAGAACTTTCAGAGTCGTTAGCGGCTCCGAATTCTCCCCTACCATCAAGTCATCCACACGTATTGCAATACGTTGGGACTCCGTCGCAAAGACCGTCAAGTCCAGGTTACGCTACGCGCTTACCTTCGATGACCACTACGGGAAGCATGGCTTCTACTAGTGGTACGACTGTACAGAATCCTATATCTATGCAAGGGGGTGGAACTATTTCCATCCCCTCCATCTCTTTATTCAGATCTTTTACTAGCACGTCTGTTGTTGGGTCTACCTCCATTCCGTCCACAAGTGGAAATTCCCAAACAAATTCTTTCGGTTCTGGGTATTTCCCATTTGGCGCCCATTTACAGGGCATTCCCTCAGCTCCGTTTGGGGCCGCCACATCCATGATGAGTGGGTCGGCTTCGTTCCAAGGTTTTCCATTTGGAAGTGGTCATATACCACATTCCAACCCTATGGTAGGATCTATCTTTTTCTTCAGTAGGACAAAGTAGAAATCCTTTCCAAGGTTGGAATAACCCTGGGCTTGGTAGTGCCGGAACTGGAAATCCATTCTTCGGGCAATATGGGAACAGGTCGTATACCATGGTTAGTTCATTCCAAAGTATTCCTCCCCTAGCTATGGCTTGGAATCCATATCAGGGGTTGTCAACTCCTTACAATCCTTTAGCAGGAAAATTTGCTGGGTATGGTGGATATACGGCCGGAGTGGGTCAAACTCCGAGTTTTTCTGGGTCACAAGGCCTCCCTTTTGGCTCAGCGGGTTCTACTGGTTACTTCGGGCAGCCTGGTGCCTCCCAAAATCCAGGCCAATATTTTCAGAGCTTCGGGACTGCTGCCCAGTCAGGGTGGAATCCCCAAGCCCCGCCTAGACTTCCGTTTCTGGCAACGTTAAACTTGCCAGACCTCACTAAGTTAACTAACGACCCAATCAAGTATAGTCCGGCCTGGCCTCCGGTCCCAACTAAACTCCCTTCGGATATTCTAAAATTCGAAGGGAAAAGCGGTGAGGATCTGGGCGACCACGTAACCACGTTCCACTTATGGTGCTCATCGAACTCCCTGATCGACGACTCGGTTAGGTTGAGATTATTTCAACACACCTTAACTGGCAGCGCGGCTAAGTGGTATATAGAGTTTCTTAGGGGCAGATTTACATCATTTTCCGACTTAGCCAATGTATTCTTGAACCATTTTCAGTTGCCCATCCAGTATGATGCCGGAACCAAACTACTGGCTACTTTTCGTCAGGATAGGGCAACTCACATTTCTGATCACATTCAGGAATGGAGACAGAGAAAGAGGCTCATTAAAGCCGATATCCCTCCAGGTTTCCATCTCGAGTGGTTCTTGAAGTCTTTGGTACCTGAGATCTCCAAAGATGTCTCCATGTCTGGGGTATATTCCGCGAAGCAAGCCATTTTTAGGGCCCAGCAATTAGAATTGATTTACTCTCAGTCTGGGATCTTAGAAAAGTACTTGCCAGATGCTCCTGGGTCTAAGGTTGATGTCGCTAAGCCAAAGCCAGGTCCCCACGTGGATGGTATTGTTGGGTCAGTAGACACAAATACCATGAACTTGTTGAATCAATTGCAACAGTTGTCTTTAAAAACTGCTTCTATCAACCAAGTCAGATCGTCTAATCCTTCCGCTTCCCAAACTTCTTCAATTAATGCCGTTGAATTAGATAATCCCAAAGGAAGTCATAATTCCAATTGGAAAAATAAAGGATGAGGTAAGAAAAAGAACCAGGATGGGAAGCCTGATGCAAACAAATCCGACAATAATGCTAGTGGGGGTAGAAATGAGTCGAAAAAGAAAGTTAAGTTTCCATGCAAGTTATGCGGTGGAGACCATTTAACTCATCTTTGCCCCAAGATCGAAGACACTCAGTGCTTGTTAGGGCAGCAAGGGACTTCTAGTTCCCAGGCTGTGTTAACTAACCCTTTTCCCCAAGGGCAGCAACTTCTTGCTGGCGCGAGTTCAAACCCTTGGACCTCCGCAGGGGGCAACCAGGAAGGGGAAAAATCATCAAATGTTTTCATGATGGGTTCTAATGTCCATGTGGCTACTCGGTCACGTGATTATGGTGAAGCCGAAACTTCCAAGGATAAGGCTGTTCCTGGAAGTACTGACCTTCATATCGAGTGACCCCCTGTCGAGACTATACCACGGATACCGAAAGGTTCCGCTAAACGCGCAACGATTAATCCTAACACTAGGGCCACCCAGAATTACTCCATTGTGGAGGATCTGGCTCATAGTCCGTGCGCTATGTCCGCTTTAGAGGTTCTCCAGTCATGTCCAGCTCAGAGAAGTGCTTTACTTTCCGCAATAGGGGCAGTAGATCCAGCTAATTCTTTAGGTCTCACTTTCGACATGTTAAATGTCAAAAAGCGACTCCCTCATCACATGGCTTTTCAAATAAAGTCTTCATATCAGAAAATTAACATTTTTTGAATTGTTATTGATGAAGGGGCTTCCATGTGCGTCATGTCGATGTCATGTTGGAAGGCTATTGGATCACCTTCGGCCGTTCCTTCACCTACCGTCTTGACTGCATTCGATGGCCATTCTCATAAGCCGCATGGGATTACCCGGCCTTTCCTATATGTGTTGAGGGAAAGGTCGTTTATATTGAAGTGGAAATCGTAGATGCTAACCTAGATTATAATCTCCTCCTTAGGAGGAAAACTGGGTTAAATATGAAAGGACGCCGTGTTTCGACTCTGTTTCGTGTTCATTTTCTTTTCCTCATGAGGGCAAAATCGTAAAAGGTGGATCAATTAGAATTATTCTCCAGTTGAATTCCTCAACAACTTCCGACTCTACTGTCCTTTTATGGAAACCCTCGTCCGCTATTGAGAACTAGGAAGGGATGTAAATTCCCCGTGAAATAGGGTACCTTGAGTTTCCCTCTCCTATCACTAAAATCAATGCTATTTCATCATCTAGGGAGTTTTCTCGAGATGGGTTCTTTCGAACTCCTTATTTTTCGGACCCCTGGACCTTGCCTTCACCTATGACCACATTAGTTGAAGGACAAGAGAATGGAATGGCATTTCCTATATCTGCAGCTAAGCTTAGGTATCAGTTTATGGTGAACTCTGCAGATGACCATTCTACTCCTTTTTCAGAAGAGGAGTTAGATGGCGATGTGGCCCCCGCTTGGATTTAGTTTTACCATCGGAAGAAGCAATTCTCAAAGTAATGATGGGTATAGATCGACCTTGGGAATATTTACACCATCGTTCATACTTTCTTCCTCCATTGCAAGAGGTAGAGTTTAGATTCTCCGAGCTATGTTCTAGTGATGTTTATACGGTGTCAAACCCTTTGGCTCCAGCACACGTTCGTGTCGAAGGTAATATGTCGGTGATTTCAAAAACAATACCTATAAACATCTCTAGGGACCCTAACACAATCGAGAATCTCTTCATCAGAATTGAGTGTTCCCTTGAAGAAATTCAAATTTACACCAACTTGTTTAAAGAATTTCGAGATGTATTTGCTTGGAGTTATGAGGAAATTCCTGGCATTGACCCATCTATAGCTCAACATGAGATCAAGATGTACGAAAATGCGAAACCTTTTCGTCAAAGGCTTTGCCCGGTCAACCCTAGGAAAGTAGCAGCTATCAAAGCGGAAGTGGAGAAGCTGCTAAAGGCGGGTTTCATATACCCTGTTCCTCTTACTGATTGGGTTTCCAACCCAGTCCCTATAGATAAAAAGCAAGGAACAATCCGAGTATGCATTGATTTCAGGGACCCTAAACAAGGCTGTCCTAAGGACAATTACCCCACGCCATTTATGTATCAGATTTATCGACGAGTGTGTGGGTAATGAGATTTTTTCCTTCATGGATGGATTTCTGGTTATAATCAAATTTCTATCCATCCTGAAGACCAACATAAGACGGCCTTCATATGTCCCTGGGGTACCTTTGCATACAGAAAGATGCCTTTTGGTCTTAAAAATGCTGGAGCTACCTTTCAGCGGGCCATGTCTTATGCTTTCCACGACATTAAGCATATCATTGAAGTGTACTTAGATGATCTTGCTGCTCGTTCTCGGAAGAGAACAAATCACCCTAGCCACCTTCGAATGGTTTTTGAATGATGTCTTTTTTATAAAATCCGGTTGAATCCCAATAAGTGCATTTTCGCGGTTACATCTAGTCGGTTGTTAGGGTTCATTGTATCAAATGAAGGGATTCAGGTAGATCCCTTCAAGGTTGAGGCAATAGTATGGTTGCCTCCCCCGTCCTCAATTCATCAGCTTCAGAGTCTTCAAGGGAAGGCTAATTTCTTACGGCAATTTATAGCAAATTACACCGAGATCACTAAAGGGTTCATGGTTGTTACGGAAGGGAGTTCCATTTGTATGGGACGACTTTGCGCAACGATCGTTTGAGGCTTTGAAAAAGGAATTAGTCTCTACCCCGCTTTTGAGTCCACCGGATTATGGCAGAGACTTCCTTTTATATCTCGCGGCAGCAGAATCAACCATTGGTATGTTTCTGGTTCAGGATGATGATGCTCTCACCGAGCATGTGATTTATTATTTGAGCCGAGGCTTAATAGGTCCTGAATTTCGCTATTCTCCGGTAGAGAAATTGGCCTTGGCAGCTGTTCATGCTGTCCAGCGGCTCCGTCATTACATCTTGCTACGCAAAACTTTTGTCTTAGCGGCAGTC